>JAVIAB010000092.1:96627586-96919833 GCA_032433765.1 Megaustenia siamemsis
CCCATAAATGAGGATATTTTGTCAACCACAGATCTAATCCAAAAGTTCTTAGTACAGAATGATATAACTTAATGTTCTATATGCATACCAAATTACATGAAGCTATCTTTATTAGTTTCTGAGACATCATAACAAATGTCAGTCTAAATTTAGATATTTTCAGCACAAAATGCTACATTTTTAGCAAAATGAGCTGAAAATATGTTGTTTTCGGGCACAAAACTTAATTTTTTCTGAAATCTTAAACTATTATGTTCACATAAACGCATTGTTTACAGTAGATATAGTCAAAATCAATTTGCTAGTTTAAGCTGTCCCTCGGATATATTAATATATATTAAATATATAATATATATATTAATATTTAATTTAATTTAATAATTTAATAATTTAATTTAATAATTAGAGAAATCGCCAATCAACCACTAATATCTTCAGTAATAAAGAAAAGACGATGGTCCATACGTTGGACATGTGATGAGAAGAGATAATAACCGAATAGCAAAGCAAGCCCTCGTATGGGAAACAACAGGTAAAAGAAAAGAGGAAGACCTGGGAGACACTGAGAAGAACATTGATGAGAGAGGCAAGAGCAGTAGGAACGGCTCCCTCAATGAGATAGAACTGCTTGCACAGAACAGAGACAGATGGCGAGATTTGATAAAATATCTTTAAAAGAAAACTGCTAGAACAAAAAATTCATATAGGAGAAGGTGTATCTTGGTCTACGCCCTATGGGCCGGTTACGGCTCGAAAGGTCAATATATATATATATATATATAATATTATATATATATTGACCTTTCGAGCTGTAGCCAGCCAGTAGGGCATAGACCCAGATACTGTTTCTCTTATCTAAATTTTTATTCTAGCAGTTTCAATCATTTAAATAACTTTTAACAAATCTCTCCATTTGTCTCTTTTCTGTGTAAGCAACTCTATCTCATTGAGGGAGCCGATTCCTTCTGCTCTTGCCTCTCTGATCAATGATCTTCTCAGTGTCTCTCTGGGTCGGCCTCTTTTCCTCTTGCCTGTTGTTTCCCACATCTATTGTTTCCCGACCATCCAAGGGCAGAATCCCCCTACAGAAAAGACAATCTGCTGCCTTGCAGGAAAATTGGGGACAATCAAAGGCTAAAGAAAGCAAACTTGAATAAAATGCTGGCTGAAATCAGATGCACTGGGCCACTGTCGCAGAACACAGTGCAACATTTTAACAGGTATGCAATCAGAGTGGATCTAACATACTCTAATTATGATGTTCTGTCTGTGGGGTCGATCAATTCACTTAAACAGAGAGCTGTCTTCATGTGAGAGTATGGAATCCTACTCTGATTGAGTCTTGATCGCAGAGAGAGAATCTACAAATTTATTGTTATGTCTCTTGTTGTTTTCCAGCCTCACATGCATACGTAAGGGTTGATAGTACGTATGATTTGAATAGTATATATATATATATATATATATATATATATATATATATATATATATATATATATATATATACTAACACCACTATTGTCCAACAAGGAAATTAACTTTAGAGGCAAAACGGGCACTCTACAATACAATCTTCATCCCAACGTTGCGCTACCAATGCCAGTCCTGACCCTAGATGCAAGAGAATAAGAAAAATACCTCTACTGAGATGAAATGTGTCAGACGAATGACAGGAAACAGTCTGAGAGATAAGAGCCGAATTTGAAGAACTGAGAAAATAGCTAGGAATAACCCCCGCCATAGATTTATATAAGAAAACACCTTTGTCTACGTCCTGGACATTCGGGAGCGGACATGTTGGCTAGCTGCGCTGTCGTTGAGGACGGGCAACCAATGGTCATGGCGGACATCATCAATGCCCTCCGGTATGTGGAAAGAGCACAGGACTTCAACGACCACAAATCCACGTCATTCCTTCGGATGAAAAAAGTGAGTTAAGGTGGGCACAGCGAGAAATGAGAAACTTAGTGGGCGTATAGGAAGACTTATCAACCACACAGAACTGGAGTCGTCAGTCGCTGGAGACTGCGGGACTTGCTTAAGAGGGGATCTGAGCACCTATAGAATGATCGGAGTGCAATGATTATGGCCCGCAAATAACTCAATATAAAAACAACAGATAAAATGTTGGCCACGTGACTAGGAGAAGACCAAAACACAACACAACGAGCCCTAATTAAACGTTGCGAGAACACCAGACCTAAGGGCTGACCACGAAAAAGATGGATCGATAGGATATTAGAAGCACTAGGAAACTTAACAGCAGCATAGGCGAACAGAAGAGCAAAAGACCGCAAATTATATTTCCTCTCGACGTTGAAATGCAAATGAGGAAGGAAAGAAGAAGAAGAAGATTACTTTATTGCATCTTCAAATTCAAAGCCTTACAATACACAATGATGATTACATTTACAACGAGACAAAGATGAAAATGGATGATATAAATTCTTGATCTTTGATCTTTCCCGCGTCCGTTAGACATTCCATTGGGCTTGTAGTGTTTTTAGGACAAGGGTTAGGGTTCGAACCAACCGACGGCTTCCGGGTTCACCCAGCCTTAAATGGGTACTGGATTTTTTTTCTGGGAAAGTAAAGCAGCACGGGCATATTACCGACCACATTACCCCAAAATCATGTGCTGAAGGTCTGTAAAATATAGGGTCACTAACACCATATTTCCCTATATGCACACTTGGCGTGACGGGGGTACTTCACTTTTTTTTTTCTTTTTGTAGTGTTTTTCGCAATCCACCTCTATTCTAGGCGACATGTTCGATCTTATCTAATTAGTCTATGCCTGCTAACTTTGATTCTCTTATAAGTGTTCTTGTTAGTGTCTCTTTAGGTCTTCCTATTTTTTTTTTTTTTTTTGCATCCTGATGTTTCCTATACAAGAGCCTGTTTTGAAATTCTCTCGTTGTCTCTTCCCAGCACATGTCCGACATATGTCCATCTTCTTTCCTTAATTGTAGAGGAGATCTTTGTTTGTATGGCCTTTCTCTTATTTCATATTAGCCTTCAATTCATTCCATTGTACACATAGAGCATAGTGGTTGTCTTAGGCATCTGTCTTCAAGGCGTTTAGTTTTTTCTCAATCTCTTTTGATGTTTTCCAGCTTTCACTTGTATAATTAAGTCTTGATATACGTTTGAAGTTGAATATTCTAAGTTTGGTTTTCTTGCATAGTATTTTTTATTTCCATATTTTGTCTAGGCTCTATAAATTCGTTGCTGCTTTTGTTATCCTGCTTCTGATCTCTTTCTTTGTTTCATCTGCTTGATTTATATTACTACCAAGATATATATAGTGGTCTACTCTTTCCAATGATTTACGATTTAACTATATTTTGCCCTCTGGGGTATTGTTATTTTCATTATTTTTATTTTATCCCGTTGATTTCAAGTCTTATTTTGCTGCCATATATAAGGTATCTCTCTCTCTGCGATCAAGACTCAATCAGAATAAGATTCCACTCTCTCATGAAGTCAGCTGTCTGTTTAAGCGAATCGATGCCCCATATAGTTTTTCTTCCAGGGGTGGGCGTGGACCACATTGCTCTTCTCAGTTCTGTGTATTGAGGAAATCCTGTAGAACATGTTTGTAATCATATTGTCAGTGTATAGTGGCAAGAGCTGTTGTACCTATTTTGAATTTGGTGAACATGTGATTCCTCATTCTATTGTGGCCAGTGCGTAGGCGAAGTATGATGACTTGATCTCTCCTTGATAGTTGATAGTATACGTCACTCTCTTTATGCTTTTTTGATTGGGTGCCTTTTTATGATTCCTGTTATATTTTCCTTAAGTTCTGGTAATTTATGTTTTCCGGGAGGAGACATCAGATGGGCCCAAGGGTTTCGATATTGTTCGGGAGTACTGGATCTCCAGTAGTTAGTTCATTGGCAATTGCAGCGAAGTTGCTCCTCTTTAGTCGTACAATTCCGGAACCTGTTATTCTTTGGTGCATGGGGTGGCTAAGGATCCTTCTATATTTCTCCGCTTGTTGCAATACTTTAGTGACCCGTCTGTCATCTAAGGTTTGTAAACCTGTTACTGTTTCTAGAGTCTTGATAGGTGTAGATTTCATAGCACCAGTGATGATACGGGCAAGTAGGGAATAATAGAACAAAGAAGTATGTGTTAGCACTCGGAAAAATTGACAGACAAACAACAACAGAAAAAACGAAGAACAATATATGGTCCGAAGCGGGATCGAACCCGTACTCCCTGCACCGCGCCTTGCCACGAGAAGCCGAACGCTTGGCACACTGCCACGCAGCTAACTAAAAATTAGCTATTGTAGCAGTGTCTTACACGAAGGCGTTCTCAATGACTATAGCATAGGGAAACGATCACAGACAGGAATAAATTGTATATTTTGTACTTTCCTATTAATGCAAGTATCTCCCAGTAGGCTGAATACTTGTGTTGCAGACAAACATTTATTGGACGAAACAGAACAAATAGTAGTTTCCAGTGGTTATATACTGGATACAAATAATAATAAATAAATATTATTATATAGGGAACTTCCGAGGCGATAATAGGGAATAATATAACAAAGAAGTATGTGTTAGCACTCGGAAAAATTGACAGACAAACAACAACAGAAAAAACGAAGAACAATATGATACGGGCAGCTTGGTTCTGTTTCTTTTAATTTTTCTAAGGTGTGATTTGGAAGCCATAGCCCAGGCTGTGACTCCATACTCTAGAACTGGTCTGACTCTTCCTACGTATAGTCGTTTCAAGATATTGCTGTCTGCCCCCCCCCCCCCCCCCTCAGTCCGTTCCTGCCAATTTCGTCATAATATTAGTTCGTTTTCTGGCTTCTTTTCTTGCTCTATCTATCTGATTTTTCCAAGTCATTCTGCGATTCATGGTGACGCCAAGATATGTTGGGTTTTGGTCAATAG
Source organism: Megaustenia siamemsis (assembly GCA_032433765.1). Taxonomy (NCBI): domain Eukaryota; kingdom Metazoa; phylum Mollusca; class Gastropoda; order Stylommatophora; family Ariophantidae; genus Megaustenia; species Megaustenia siamemsis. The sequence goes on from JAVIAB010000092.1 coordinate 96,632,503, forward strand.
GGAGTGTGTGGTCTTTTATCTTCAAGTTTGCAGAGAGTGTGTTTCTTGATAGGCTGAAAATTGTATATGTAGTTTTTTTTTTGGTCGATTGGTAAGAACCAGGTGTTCGTCCATTTTTCAAGTTTACCTAGGGCATCTTGCATCCTGGTCCAGCCACCGACTTACTTTCCTCGCGATCCCATAACGCTAGATCATCTGCATATATTGCTGAGTGTATTCTGGGTGTAATGTCCATTACAATGTCATTTATGAAAATTAAAAAGAGTGTTGGGGACAAGACTCCGCCTTGTGGGACACCTTGTTCGATAGAGACCTTCTTATTTAGTTGACCTTGAACTTGTTCTCTGGCCGTTCTATCCTGAAGGTATTGAGAGACCCAATTGAATAAACGACCCTGGATGCCAAGTCTAACAAGCTTGCTCTTTAAACCCTCTCGCCATACCCTATCAAAGCCTTCTCCATGTCGACCCACACTGCCAGCGTGTGTTTCTTTTCTTGTAGAGCATCCTCTATTTCCTGTGCAATGTAGGTGACCAGGTCTTCAGTTGATCTGTGCTGACGGAAGCCACTTTGTTGTGGTCCGATTTGTTGTTTTGTCTCCAATGCCACATAAGTCTTCTGTTAACCAGCCTTTCCATAAGTTTACTCAGGTAGCTCAGTAAGCTAATTAGTCTGTAGCTACTTAGGTCTAGTGGTTCTTTTCCACGCTTGAGGATGGGCACCACAATAGCTTCTTTACAGATTGCCCCCACATGACCTCTCTTCCAGCTAGCATTTATTATCCTTAGAAGCTGGCTCTTGGCTTTCTGTCCCAGACTTCGTTGGAGATTCCATCTTTACCAGGGGAACTTTTGAGCTTCAATCCTTTGAGGGCAACATCTAATTCAGTTGGGGTAAAGATGGTCGTCTGATGTTCTTCTGGTGCTAAAGGCATGTGTTTTGCATCTTGGTTTTCCCGTCTTGCAGCTTTCTGTTTGTCTATTGGAATGTTTATTCTACTAATGTTTTTGTAAGTCTCTATCAGTAGATTTGCTGCCCTTTTGCCTGTGAGGATGTTCTGATTGTGTACTATATAATGATATTGAGGTCGACAGTTGTTTTCGTCGCTCAGAGCTTTCGTAAGTTTCCATAGTTTATGACCATTTTTGTTTAGATTAAGGCTCTCTGTTTTGTCTATCCAGCTCTGTCTGGCTGATATCATGACCTCACGTCTGTATTTGGCTCAGGCTGCTTTGTAGGCAATGTTGCTCTCTGTGCTGTGTGATGTTTCAGCTAGTTCTCTGGCAGAGTCCAGTTCCTCTTCTAGTCTTTGTATTTCCTTGCTCCAGTATGGCTTGTAGTTTCTTCTTGCTCCTCTAGGAATGGATTCTTTAGCAGCTCTCAGGATTCCATTTGTTAACCGCTCTATCATATTATTGACCTTCTTTTCGTGGGTGTTGATAGGCGCAGTACATGCATGCAGTGAGCCTGGCAAACTTTTCCCATCTGCTCTCTTATAGTTCCAGCGGATAAGAGGTATTTGTAACTCCTGTTTGTGAGCAAGAGCTACTGAAAGTTTGACTGGTCTATTGTCACTATCTCCAAGTTGGTTCAGCACTTTTCTTGTTATTTTGATAGATATGTTCCAGTTGCAAATGCTAGGTCGGGAGTGGAAGTTGTTTTCCATCTTCTTGAGTAGAAAGTCTAGGGGTCCGCCCTAGAGTTTATGAGGAATAGGTTGTTGTCTATTTCCCATTCTTCCACTTCTTCACCTCGAACATTGGACTCCTTATATCCCAATCTTTCAGAGTGGCTGTTAAAGTCTCCTACTACCAGACACTTTGATTGTGTTATTTCCATTGACTCCAGCTTCAGTAATTTGTCATTTGGACAGTATATATTAAATATCCTTATACTAGCGGAGTTAATGTATAGATCTGTACCGATGATCTCTGCCTCTCCGTTTATGACTACATCTATCAGTTTTGCTGGGATTGAATTTTTAATAAGTATAAGAATTCCACCCTTGTGACCTTCCCTGTCTTGTCTAAATGTTTTACCAAACATTTACATTCACATGGTAGACCCTGATCATAAATATGTGCTGATGATTAAGATGGGTTTACTGGATGCAGGCAACGTCTATCTCCTCCTCTGCTCGTCTGATTGTTAGAGCTTGTTTTTTTGTGGTATATGCCCTCCACATTTTTAGTGTATTATATTCAGCTATTTCTTGAAGCCTTTCCGCTCACCGGTAGTTTCTATCTTAATTAGAGTTCGTTAGATCCAATCTGATTGATTACTTGTTAAAACGTTGCACTGTGTTCTGCGCCAGTGGCCCAGTGCATCCGATTTCAGCCAGAATTTTATTTAGGTTTGCTTTCCTTAGCCTTTGATTGTCCCCAATCTTCCTGCAAGGCAGTAGATTGTCTTTTCTGTAGGGGGATTCTGTCCTTAGATGGTCGGCCCTCCCAGGTTTACGAGCACCATCTGCCCAAGCTTGATGTAGTAATTAGTTGGTGATTAGATCATCACTATCACACATCAAACAACAGACTATAAGACCCTCCTAACTATCACGAACTTCCGGGAGTCTCACCGATGCTGACAAGTCATGTACGAAACCCCACTCCGTCTTTCATTGATTAGAGTACGACCGTGCTAGGGCTATGCAACTAACTTGATGGCGTCGCTCACACAACAATGGCTGCACTCACAATATTCCAGTTACTATAGTAAAAGCAGCCAACAGCACACGAAAAGCTGATGCACAATTTCCAAAGAGAAAACTGCTACTGACTAGACAGAGCAGAGCTTAGCAAGGAGTTGTGCAATGCAAGAACTTGGCGTCATACAATTACATCGACGGTTTTGGAACACCACACGCTGTGTTGACGTAATTTGCATATATCGCTAGGCAGGGGAAGGTCGTATTCACAAACTTTTGACTTAACACTGAAGAACAATGAGGTGAGTACAACCTGTGAGTACAAACTTGCTAACTGGATCAGTTGATTAGCTCTGACGCAGAAATTACACTATAGAACCGAGGCTAATCAGTTCCCTACAGCAACTTCTGCAGCGGTCCAGCGAACGTGACCTCATTAATGCCATTAAAAATATACTAACAACAAGAAAAATAACAGCAAGGCTGAAATTAAAAATAGCAAAATGTTACATCTTCTCAATATTCCTGTATGGTGCAGAGACATGGACATTAGACAAGAAACAGAACAGAAAATTGAAGCCTTTGAAATGTGGATTTACAGAAGAATAGGCAGAATTGGATGGAAATAAAAGAAAACAAACGATGAAGTTTTAAAGCAACTAGGACTTCTGTCTCCAAGATGGCGGATCTAGTCCACGTCCTCTCGATCGCTGCAGAAGGTGCATTCGGGGTCTGATTAATTTCGGTTTTCCGTTGCACTTTTCTGCGTTAATGTCAAAATGATGATCTACTTATTACATCTGCGCCGCTGGAGCGAAGTCGTAGCCGGCAACAGTCCATTTTTGACGGGTCAAGTGTTGTAAGTGCAACCTTCCACAGTCTTCTGCGCTTTGCGTCACGTTGGTGCTGTTCATGGCCGTTGTTGGAGTCCCTTGACGCAAGTTATTTACATGTTACTCATTAATGTGAAATGCTTCGTCGGTCGCAGTTTTGTCTCTTTGGGGAATTTGCACTGTGTTTTGCTCCTCGTGGGCTGCATTCGCTAGAGTAATCAAGAATCTAAAGGGCGCGTCATTGCTGTGAGTGCGACATTGTTATGTGTGATACGTCATTGTGATGGCTTATCGTGGGTCTCTAGACCGGCCTTGCGCTAATCTTGCTGTCTGTTGTTTGGTGTGCAACGGGGATGGTCTGACGACTGGCTGTGTGTTTGTGTGTTCGAAGTTTGAGTCGACGGCGATGGCCGGGCATCGTCAAGCGCTATAAATTAAAAAAAAAATATGACGACCATCATTTTCAGGAGAACGTGAACTTCTGGTATATGGTGGATAGGCGGCAGGAACCATTGAAGGCTATGCATGAAAAGTGTTCCTTGTTGTTGTAGTTTCCTCATATTCCCAGTCCATGGGGGATTTGTTGGTCTCGAGGCAAGACGCCGGCCTCGAGATAGAGAGGTTGTAGGTTCAAATCTCGGCTACACCGGTTGGGATTTTTATTTATGAGTTCTATCTGCGGCAATCACCCCTGGTCTCAGCAGCGAGAACCGGCTTGAAACGTCAGTTACTCATCGACGGAAAAAACATGAATACCTCGAAGTCAGAGTTATCTGCCTGTGCGACGAGGGAACCCTATGCACACGGATGCCAGGGAAAAATGGATTAACACGCAACATTCAGTTCCTAGTTTCTAGGGACTTCGTCAGAGATGAAAGCTGGCGAACGCAACAACAACAAACAACTAAAAATAAAATGAGAACTACTAAATACAATTAAGACAAGACATGAAATTTTTGGGGCACGTTAAAAGACACAATAGCCTACTAAAAGTAATGTTGAAAGGGAAAATATAAGGTGAAAAAGGCAGAGGGAGACCAGACTAACATGAACGAGTAACATCAAAAGATGGACAAGTCAATCTATGACAACCCGCACCATCAAAGCAAGAAACAGAGTGGAATGGCGATCCATGGTAGCCAACCTTCTTTGCGGAGACGGCACAAGATGATGATGATGTCATGTAACGGGAGGTCACTTTTTTGTTTAAATAATTTACGGGATTATAGTAGACTTTTACCCACAAATCAATAAGAAATACATTGAGTTATTGAGTTATTTGCGGGTCATCATCATTGCACTCCGAACATGTCAATAGGTGCTCAGATCTCCTCCTCAGCAAGTCCCGCAGTGTCCAGCGACTGACGACTCCAGTTCTATGTTGGTTGATAAGTCTTCTTACACGACCACTAAGTTTCTCATTTCTGGCTGTGCTCATCTTAACTCCCATTTCCATCATCCGAAGAAGTGACGTGGATCTGTGTTTGTCGAAGTCCTATGTTCTTCCGTAATCTCGGAGGGCATTGATGATGTCCCCCCGATCCATTGGTTGCCCGTACTTAACGACAGCACAGCTAGCCACCCTGTCCTCTCTTTCATTTCCCCTTCCTCCCGCATGTCCAGGGACATAGACAAAGGTGACCTTACGTATTTTTCTGCAATGACTCTACCCATTGCATGCGTACAGAACCTGCCTCCACTTTTTTTATCGTGCTCATCGAATCACTCAGTATACATGTGTGGGTGTAGTCTGGTGACTCTAACCATTTGAATGCCTTGGTCACTGCCATCACATCCATTGTCATGCTACTCGTGGTCATGCACCACTGTCTTCATAGACTATTCTGCCTGCCGAGCGTGCTGTAAATGCCCATGCACTTCTTTGGTGTCGTCTTACAGATCCGTCTGTATAGATGACTGCATCTTTCTTATCGGTGTTATCGCAGATGAGACCGTTGACCTCAGCATTAACCACGACCGTCACAGATGAGACCGTTGACCTCAGCATTAACCACGACCGGGTTCTGTTCCCTACTTTTCCTGTCGAGTGTGACAATACACGAGAAAGTCCCCTTGAATGACGTAGGCACCAGTATCCACTCCTCACCAACGCTGATATTGGTAAGCCGACAGACCTGTTTGATGACATCTTCTGCTCGGCCCACCCATGATTTGCCTCTTTTTAGCCTGGCACCTTTCCCTGTGTTGAGCACGTGGTGCAATGGATGCTCTTTATCTGCACTAATCTTCAGGTATGCTCTTGCTCTCCAAATCTTGATTCTGTCATCCATTGTTGGAAAGTTAAGAAGATACCTCATTGCTACACAGGGAGTGTCCCTTGTACATCCCAAGATAATGCGCATGGCTTCATTTTGTATTTTCTCCAGCCTATCAATTTGAGTCGTACTGACAGTAAGAATTGCCAGGGCATACTCGTTTGGTGCGAGGACTAATCCCTGGAACAGAAGAGTAAGTAGCCTCTGCTCGATGTTGGCAGCCGCCATGACCTTCAGGCGGCTAATTTTTTGCGGGATTTTGTTATCACATGGTCGACGTGGTCCCGAAAACACAGGCTGCGATCAAACTTAACTCCGAGGTATGTCATCAACTTGTCCCTGGTCACCTCATCAGTTCCCCTTTGCACTACCGGTGTGATCGTATTAACTATATGATTGTTAAGGGAGAACCATGAAACTGATGCTTTATTAGGATTAACCAAGGCACCTGAAACCGCACACCAGGAAGAAATGCGATCGAGTTCGTCTTGCATTGTGGCGGCGATTCCCCGTCTGTCTCTTCCCTGTCGATATACCAGAATATCATCAGCAAAAGTCATAGTTCTTCCTCTCCCATCCAGTTGTTGTTCCGTGATCGTTATTGTGTACACGTTAAATAGAACTGGTGACAATAGTGAGCCTTGTGGCAGCCCTGGACAAATGGATGTAGGCTCGGAAGACTAACTTCAACATCTGAGTATCACCTTCCTCTGAAACAGTGTCGCAGCGATCCATCTAATGAGAAAAGGGTGCACCGCCAGTTTGAGGAGCATATGCATGAGGTATTCAAATGGTACCCTGTTGTATGCATCCTCCAGGTCTATAGCAGCAGCACATGTCTCCTCTCGTCTGTGGAAGCCTTCGAAGACGTCATAGGCAAAGACTGCCGCATTGAGCCATGTCTCTTTGTTATATCTATAACCTCCGAGTGTGGATGGGAATGCGCGTTTCTGTTCAAGGTGACAGGTGAGGACACAGGCAACTATATTCTCCAGCAGCTTGCCTGCAGTGTTCTGCATTGTAATGATTCTGTAGGCACTGATCTGAGAATGGTCCTTGTTTGGCTTCGGTGGCGGTAGTAAGTAGCTGTGTAGCCACCCCTCCTTAATCTGGCCACTCCAAATGCTGGCATTAAACTGATTGGCCAGTTTTGTCAAGTCGTGGGCAGCTAAATTGCCTATCTCATCGTACCGAACACCATCTTGACCTGGAGTATTGTTGTGTGACCTTTTAAGTTTTGTCCGAATGGTATCGGTTATGATTGTGAGATCTTATTCCAGCACTACATCCTTACACAATTTTTGCAGCGATCCCCGTATCCTTATCCTTACAGCCTCATTTCTTTGGTCCGTCTGCTCAATGTAGCGGGCAAGCAGGGCCTTCCCTTTGCTCTCATCAGATTTGTGCCATATCCGGCCTGTGCTCTGAAAGTCTGGTATGCCTCTGTGTCGTGTTGTGCCATTCATGCTCTGATGAAGGCGCCAGAATGTGGCTAGCGATTTTTCTGAGCTCACTTTGCTACAGAAGTCATCCCATTTGGCATCCTTAGCATGCTTAGCACATAGTTTAAAGTGCTTCATTTTTTGGCCGACCTCTTCTTTCAGCCGCTTCAATAGCTCAGGTTGTGTTTTTCCATTCTTTCTGGCTTTCTGCCATGTCTTGGCCGTTTGTCTCTTGTACCGCCAAACTTCCTCGACTTCTGCGTTCCACCAGGTTGGCTGCGTCCATCTCTCCTGCCTCCTACGGGGGTCGCTCTGTTTCCTATGTCTGATTTTGCTAATGACGTCCTGGTCTGTTTTCTTATAGTTGAATGTGTGGAGCTTTCTTCTCTGGCTTTTATTTCCACCTTTCTCAATTAGGAGGACACATGGATAGTGATCACTTCCGTGGAACCCCAGTGCATTCCACCTGCAAACCGGTGCGAAGGTGGAAGACACCAGTGCCAGGTCTATGACACTATCAGAGTCCCCTGTTCGAGTGGCCATTCTTGTTGCTCTTCCATCATTCAATCACACTAAATCGACTGACACTAGTGCGTTCTCTAGATCTTCTACCTGCTTGTTGGTTATTACGTTACCCCAATAGTTGCCTCTAGCATTTAAGTCTCCGCAGAAAATGACGTTCTCTTCATCGAACTCAAAGAGATTCTGCCATCGTTGTGTGTCCATCTTCCCATTACAGGCATACACATTTACAATTACGAATGAACTGGGGTCTGCACCATAACCGCATGTACCTGGAAATCTGCACTGTCCCACGCAGACATATCAACCTCAGCTGCTACCATATTGTTCCGCACAAGGATGGCCTGCCCAAGGTGTCGCCTATTGTAGAAACAATGGAATCCAGGAGTACTTACTGTTCTGTCACCAAGAAGAGTTTCTTGCAAAACCATTATATCGGCCCCGCACAGTAGTTTATCAAGAATGGTAAAAAAGAAAAGTACCCCCCTCACGCCAAGTGGCGTATAGGGAATATGGTGTTAGTGACCATATATTTTACAGACCTTCGGCACATGATTTTTGGGTAATGTGGTCGGTATTACGCCCGTGCCGCTTCACTTTCCTGAAAAAAAATCCGGTACCCATTAAAGGCTGGGTGAATCCGGAAGCCGTCGGTTGGGATCGACCCTACCTCTTGTCCTTTGTAATCCAGTTCACTAACCACTGAGCTATCGTGGCTCCCTTTTATCCAGAATGGGCCGTCGTTGATTTATGGACCCACAATTCCAATATGTACGGGCACATACTTTAGGCCTAGCCTCTCACACTTCGACATTTTAACGCCACCTCTTTACCCTTGTCGTGTTTTCCTTCTTCGATGTTGTCGTTTGGGATTATTATTATTAGTTATTAGTTATGGTAGGCCCCGGTATCACTGCAAACGAATTAAAATCCATAATTGCTCAACCGCCCGAGCCAGCGTAATCATCCGAATTAATATTTCATCTCCCAAACAAAGAAAGGTAACTCTAGTCCCCATCGTAGCGCAGTCTCAGCACACGCTAAACGACATAAGGCGAAACCGCGCAGAAAGTGAACACAGCCAACTGTTCCCTGTCATACGATATCATCATTCATCGTAAACAATTGTAATATCGAAACATGATCAAAATGGATGAGATACACAGCTCACGGTGTGCACAGAGCACTTAACTCAGTAGTTTCTGCAGCAAGCCGGACTTGGAATATGAGGAAACTGCAACAAGGAACACTTTTCATGCATTGCCTTCAATGGTTCCCGCCGCCTATCTACAATATACCGGAAGTTCACGTCCTCTTGAAAATGATGATCGTCATATTTAAAAAAAAAATGTAAAGCGCTTGATGATGGTAGGCCATCGTTGTTGACTCCAATTTCGAACATATAGACACATAGTCGTCAGGTTATCCCCACAACAAACAGACCGTAAGATTGGCGTACAGTCGGTCTATGGATGTACAATAAGCCATTACGATGACGTAGCACACAAAAATGTCGTACCTACAATTTCGCTCTTTTTTTTTGCATTCTTTTAATTAAGATCATTCCATGTCTTCTCCAAACATTTCTTTTGGGATGCTTCTGAATACGTACCGTCGTCATAGTCTCATAGATGATTTTGTCGCTGAACGTCGTAAGTAATACAACGTTGATCAAATAAGAAGGAGAACCGGCAAGAACGATATGGGTGTGTGCACAAACAGCGAACTTAAGAAGAACCGTTTAGTGTGCACACAATTCGTTATCAATTGAATGGAGGCCCTTATCAGCATGTTGTACTCAGTGTACGTACTGTAGTATTGTGACGTTCTAGCAATACATCATGTATCTACGGTATTAAAGAACAGTGAGCGAATCAATAGTGCATCCTTGTTACATTCTATATATCTTATTTTAGCTACAACGCCGTGTTTCCACTCACTGTCCTTCTTTATTACTTTATTGTGAATTTTGAATATCACATTTCCTTTAATCTTAGGAATTAATATTATACAATGAGGAGTAATTTCTCGATACGGTAGATATACGACGCCTTGACGGAGATATTGTTAAAAGAGGTCATAGGTCACTATCGAGTGAGGGAAAGTGGATAGTTACCCTTGGTGTCAACGATAATTAACTTGTAGCACACCAGCTTCATCAGCTGTTGTATGTAATACTGTTATCACACGCAGTCTAATCAATCGTGTTCACTATCGCACCTCAACAAAGGATGTCGCAAAAACGTAATAACTTTACACTCAAGCTGTACGAAGGCTTAAGAGCAGACACATCTTTTTCGTGTTTCTGAAGGCGTTCCTACGTGGCAAAAATTAAAATGTTTGAAACCAAAGAAGCGAGCGTTTCGATTTCGTCCCAACTCAGCCAACTGCAAGTGGAAGCCGATGGAGCACTAGATTCAGCGACCTCATCCAGTTCTGATTTGATCAGTCCACAGATGTACGAAGTTTGGATTTTTTCAATAATTGGAGCATTTTTAATAGGTTTGAGTGGAATTTTCCCTCTTCTTGTGATTCCTCTTGAATCTGGCCCAGCACTAAAACACGGAGGTAAGTCACTTTAGTCACATCACATCAGTCTGATCAGTCTCGCAAAAAGTATTGATATTGATAATAAAATAAAGGTAAAGAACTTATAATATAATAACTGAGTCAGATAGTAGTAGTTGAGCAATGAATCTGAGCTTAGTACTGGTCATTTTTTGGGGGGTGTACTTCAGTCTAAATCTTTAGTAGTGATCAATTAGTTAATAAGTGTATTATATAATTAAAAAAATTATATATATTTATATACAATTCAATATATAATATATAAAATAAATAAGACATACTATACTATATTTATATAATAGTTTATAGATAATAAATACTCATACTAATAAAATAGATATATTTATTATTATTATGCTCATGTGTGTATATAACATTTAAATATAATTTATTACAATTATATTATTATCATCATCATTCATCATTGAGTGCCGTCTCGGCATCAAGGGTTGGCTACCATGGAGCGCCATTCCACTCTGTCTCATGTTTTGATGGTGCAGGTTGAGGCTAGTTTTCATAGGCTGACTTGTCAATCTTTGGATGTTACTTATACACGTTAGTCTTGGTCTGCCCCTGTCTCTTTAACCTTTTATTTTCCCTTCCAAGTTTATTTTGTTTTGTCTTTTAACATGCTCCAAAAATCTCATTTGTCTTGGTTTGAATTGCATTTAGTTTTAGTAGTTCACTTTTCATTTTTAGTTGTTTTCGTTTGTTTTGTTTTCAAATTTCTTTCCATCCAATTCTACCTATTCTTCTATATATCCACATTTAAAATATTAAAGCTTAAATTTTCTTATCTAATTTTGTGTGTGTGTCTAATATCCATATTTCTGCACCATTTAGGAATAAAAAAAAGTAAAAAGTAAAGTGCCCCCGTCACGCCAAGTGGCGTATAGGGAATATGGTGTTAGTGACCATACATTTTACAGACCTTCGGCACATGATTTTTGGGGTAATGTGGTCGGTATTACGCCCATGCCACTTTATTTTCCCAGAAAAAATCTGGTACCCATTAAAGGCTGGGTGAACATATAGGAATCGCCCGTGCGCTGCTGGGGCCCAAAAGGGGAGTAAAGAATAGCGGTGTTGTACCCTACCAGGCATGTTCGTAAGAGGCGAGAAAGGAGGGTTGGGCATGGGACTGGCTATCCCATACTGTAAAAAAATTAAGCCGAAAAAACTTCACAAACATGGACAAGTCAAAGAGAGAAAAAGTAAATCCGCCATCCAGGAAAGATAAGATGATGGGGAAGACATGGAATGATCTTAAAAGAATGGCAAAAAACAGAACTACTTGGAAAGTGTTTGTTGAAGATCTATGCTGCACTGGGAGCTAAAAAAGGTAGAAGAAGAAGAAAAACATATAGGAATGTTGAGAAGATATAATATTCTTAGTTTTAGCCCTGGTGCTATCTGTTCTGATGTTGTTCTCTTTTAATTGTTTTAAGACTTCATTGGTTGTTTTCTTTTCTTTCCATCCAATTCTACCTATTCTTCTATAAATCCACATTTCAAAGGCTTCAATTCTCTGTTCTGTTTGCTTGTCTAATGTCCATGTTTCTGCACCATATAGTAATGTTAAGAAGATATAACATTTTGCTATTCTTAGTTTTAGTCCTGGTGTTATTTGTTTTGATGTCAGTATATTTTTCATGACATTTGATTAACATTACTTTTTTGCCATTCCTATTCTTTTATTTATTTCAGTTTTACATTTTCCATCACTGAATATAGTATGTCCAAGGTAGTTGTAGTTCTGAACTATCTCCAGGTCTATTCCATCAATTTTGATATCCACTTGTAGGTTTTGAGTATTTTCTTTGTTTATGATCATAGTTTTAGTCTTTTTGATATTCATATCTAATCCATATTTTTTGTTTGTCTTGTTTATTTCATTAAGTCATCATCGAGTGCCTTCTCCGCAACGAAGGTTGGCTATCATGGATCGTCATTCTACTCTGTTTCTTACTTTGATGGTGCAGGCTGTCATAGATTGACTTGTCCATCTTTTGATGTTACTCATCCATGTTAGTCTTGGTCTGCCTCTTTTACCTTGTATTTTCCCTTCCAATATTACTTTTAGTAGGCTGTTGTGTCTTTTAACATGCCCCAAAAATTTCATTTGTCTTGTCTTGATTGTATTTAGTAGTTCTCTTTTTATTTTCAGTTGTTTTAAAACTTCATCGTTTGTTATCTTTTGTTTCCATCCAATTCTACCTATTCTTCTATAAATCCACATTACAAGGCTTCAATTTTCTGTTCTGTTTTCTTGTCTAATTTCCATGTTTCTGCACTATACAGGAATATTGAGAAGATGTAACATTTTGCCATTCTTAGTTTCAGCCCTGTTGATATTTGTTTTGTTGTTAGTATATTTTTCATGGCATTAAAATTACTTTTTGCCATACCTATTCTTTTGTTTATTTCAGTTTTGCATTTTCCATCATTGGTTATATTATGTCCCAGGTAGTTGTAGCTCTGGACTGTCTCCAGATGTATTCCCTCAAATGTGATATTTAATTTCATTAAGTAATTGTTGTAAATCTTTAGGATTTTCTGCTAGTAATACAGTATCATCATTATGTTATATTATATGCCTATATATTAAATAATAATTAATCTGAGGTATGCTGATGATACAGTCTTAATCGCTAAGAGTGAAAAAAGAGTTACAAGAAATGATATGCATTATAGTGAAAGAAATCAAAAATAAAGGACTTTTCCGTAATAGCAAAAAGACAGAAGTAATGGTAGCAACAAAGAAAAAGACCATCATCGCAATGCACAATAAAAACTAGTGGAACAATATTGGTAAATGAATTTAAATTTCTGTGAACAATGTTAACCTCAGATGGCAGATGTACAACAGAGGTGAGATGCAGAATAGCTCAGGCAAAAGCAACTTTCCAAAAAATGAGGAAGATACTGTACAATCCATTTTTGACAATAGAAACAAAAAAAAGTTCTTAAATGTTATGTAGAGCCAGTCTTAACATATGGATATGAATCATGGACATTAGGACAACAGACAAGAAAATCACTGGAGTCTGTAGAAATGTGGTTTTACAGAAGAGTGTTGAGAAAATACCATGGACAGCTAAGAAGAATAATGAAAATGTTCTGAAAGAGGCCAAACCAAAAGAGAACTAATTTCCAAAATTAGGAAAAAACAGTAATCATTTTTTGGCCATGTAATGAGAAGGAAACAGCTGGCATATAATATATATATATCTATAAACAACTGGGAAAATTGAGGGATGAAGAAATAGAGGGAAGCAAAGAGAAAATATACCAGACAACTTAAGGGAATGGCTTGGCAGAAGGTCAACAACAGAAATGATAAATAACTGTCAAGATTGAAAGTTGTGGAGAGACATGAGCACCTAAACCTGCAGGCATGGTACTTTGATGATGATGATATTAAATAATAACTATCTTTCTTCTGGTTTTCACCGGATGACTATGTCTAATAATGTCTTCTTTGTCACCCGTCCTTAAAAGTTAAAAGGACATTAAGTGTGCGTAGATTAAATGTCTCATGTTGTGGTTTATTTGCGCCACTTGGCCATACACATCTTACTTTCATACAGTATTTTTGAGTGCAGGGTTACATTCCTGTTCCTTCTTCGATCCCCAGTTGCTTTAGCCAGACTGGAGTGAATAGTCTGTTTCCAGGAGCATCACTGGGAGGTGGAGCAGGGTCGTTATCAGCTCTGTTGTTTGCTGATACTGACGCATGCAGTTAGCTGTAGGTTGCTGACCACACTCAGCCCAATTGCATTATTGCTTGATTGGTATCTTGACCATTAAAAAAAAGAGTAAAGAGCCCCATCACACGCCAAGTGACGTATAGGGAATATGGTGTTAATAACCATAATTTTTACAGACCTTCAGCACATCATTTTTTGGGTAATGTGGTCGGTATTATGCCCGTGCCACTTTACTTTCCCAGAAAAAAAATCCAGTACCCATTTAAGGCTGGGTACACCTGGAAGTCATCGATCAGGATCGAACCCGACTTCTTGTCCTTAGCTGTCCACTGCGCTATTGTGGCTTCTCTTGTCCTTGATATAATATATGTTAATAACAATTTTCATTAGTTTTGTTCACTAATAAACACCCAGATCAGAGTTTAAATAAATTATTGTTGTTAAACAAATACAATAATTATATAGTTGAAATTGAGAAATAGGGAAATTTGGAAAAAAGTACAAGTGTGTATGATTATTATATAAATATATTTCCTTAATTCATTCATTTTCCTCTTGTGCCGATGATGGCACATAGAACGCCAGTGAAAGTCATAGTTCTCCACGATTGATGATTTGCTGCTAACTCTTGTAGATCTTGGTAGTTTTTTTTTTCCCCCTTGGTTGAGCCTTTCATAGTAATTGTTTTGCGTAGCGATTCTCTGGTTTGGCTACTTTTCTTCTACCAGATGGTTTCCACATGAATGCCTAGTGAGGAAATCTTTCTTTATTCATTCTCAGCACATGACCGACATATTTTCTACACTTTCTTATAAAAGTCGACATATATTCTTGTGTTTTGATTCGTTTTTTATCTGTTAATTTGACATGTATGCTTTCCAGCTTTTGTTTGACATCTTATGGAGACATTTGTTTTCAAAGGCATTTAATTTCCTATCTAAAGTCAATGTAGATTTTCAGCTTTCACATCTATATGTTTACACTGGTATCAAGCAGGAGTTAAAAGTTATATTCATTTACTGAGAACTTTGAATCTCCAGATGTTCGTCAGTTTCTTAAAAACTTTTGATGCTAGTGTGATGTCATGTTTTCTGATATTATGTCACCATTTCTGGACATTTCCTTCCTAGGTAGGTAAAATGTACAACTTTTTGAAAATGTCATTGTTAATTGTTACACCAGAGGCTTTGTTGGTAATATTCAGGACTTTTGTTTTTGTCATGTTGATCTGGTGACTTATTTGACCAGAAATATTGTGGAGCCATTCTATTTTTCTTGAGCATCACCATGTGTTGAGCTCAAAAGTGCCAAGTCATCCGCAAAGTCGAGATCTTCTAGGATTGTCTGTCCTCTATTGATATTTGCATGACCCAATCAATTGCAATTCTGAATAAAAGTGGTGACATGACACATCCTTGTTTCACACCTGTTTCTACTGGGAACCAGTCAATGTTGCCAGTTTCTATTTTCACACAGAAAACTGGATCTTTTATAATCACACATTTTGTAGGAAATCCATAAATGTTAAGGATTTTTCATATTGTAGGTCGGTATAAATTATCAAATACTTTTTGCAAATCCTCAAAGTTAATAATGAGCGAAGATTGGAATTCTAATGATTCCTCAATGAAGGTTCAGAAAGTGAAAAAGTGATTAATACATGACTGATGTTGTCTAAATCTTGCTTGTTCTTTTCTTAATTTTGTGATAGTTAAGTCTAAGCAGATGCATCACTTATAATAATTTAATATATTATTTATACAATTCATCTTTTTGTATTATTTAGTATTTTTTTGGCATTTTTATTTTATTATGTACTTTTGTATTATTAATTTGAAACTTTATAATTATTTATTTATTCAGGGTACATTTTTTAACTTAGTTTTTGCCTCTTGTAAATATGAAATTAACATTTGTCTCTTATAGTGTCGGGCATGTAAAATCTTGTTTTTATAGTCTTGCAAAGTTTAAATAGTGATTGCATAAGTGCACAGTTAGTAGCCTTCGTCAGTCATAGCTGTCTATGGATTCTGCAGCGCCCCTAAGAAATGTTGTTTTTTCTTTTCTTTGGCAGTGTATTCTCTTTTTCTATGAATCTGTTTGCTTCTCGTTTGATTGGAGCTTTAAAGTGTGTTTCCAAAGATTGTGGTCTGCAGCTATTTCTTACCAGGCTGCAGGGTTTGTGTTCAGAGTCTTCATGTCATTTTTATACACATCTACAAAGCAGGAGTACGGGGAAATGAAAGAGTGGACAGGTTGGCTAGCTGTGCTGTCATTGAGGAGGGGCAACCAATGGATTGGGCGGACATCATCAATACCCTCCGAGATGTGGGAAGAACACAGGACTTCGACAAACACAGATCCACGTCACTTCTTCGGATGAGGAAAATGGGAGTTAAGATGAGCACAGCCAGAAATGAGAAACTTAGTGGCCGTGTAAGAAGACTTATCAACCAACATAGAACTGGAGTCGTCAGTCGCTGGACACTGCGGGACTTTCTGAGGAGGGGATCTGAGCACCTATGGACATGTTCGGAGTGCAATGATGATGACCTGCAAATAACTAAATAACTCAATCTACAATTTGAAGTTTTTGGCATTCCCTGGTTCTTTTGCCATCTGTTAGTTGACCTTACGTCAAGTTAAATTTAGAATTACTAAAATCAGACAAGAAGCTGCAAGACAAATATAAAATCACAATTCAGAACCGGTACAATGCAATAGAGAAGATACAAAGCATTGATGAACAGTGGGAAATGCTAAAAGAATCAATGCAACAAACATCAAAAGAGTTCATACCACCAGTGAGGACAATTTCAAGAAAGAAATGGAAGACAGATGACATTTTGCAGCTAATGGATACAAGAAGAAGAAATAAAGATGAGTATAAGAGATTAAATAAAGAAATTGTAGTAAAATGCAATGAAGCAAAAGAAGCATGGCTAAAAGAGAGATGTAAAGATATCGAAATGCAACAAAAAGGAGATGCTAAAGCTATATACAAACAAATTGAGGAATTAACAGGAAGAAAAACGCAATTAAAAAATTATGTCTAAGATCAAAGGAAGGAGAACTGTTGATTGATCAAGAAAACATAAGGGGACGATGGACAGAATACATTAAAGATCTTTATAATGATGAACGAGCGGAAGTAAATATTAAGGATAATGGAGAAGGACCAGAAATACTCAGAGAAGAAGTGGAAGATGCCTTGCGCAATATGAAAGCAGGCAAAGCTCCTGGACCAGATAATATAACTAAAAAAGAGATTGAAGCCATGGGTGATTTTGGAATAGAAATAATAACAAATATTGAATGATACCTACAACAGTGGATATATACCAGACGACATGCTCAAATCAATATGCATAGCCCTACCAAAGAAATCGGGTGCGATTGAATGCGATGATCATCACACAATAAACCTTATGAGTCATATGACTAAGATATTACTAAGGATCATCATGCGAAGAGTGCGAAACAAAATCAGTCCAGAAATTAGCGATGAACAGTGTGGTTTTGTTAGAGATAAAAGAACAAGCAATGCCATTTATATCATAAGATCTTTAGTAGAAAGAGCCATAGAGGTGAAAACAGATCTATACCTATGTTTCATAGATTACACCAAGGCATTTGACAAAGTAAAGTACCAAGAAATAATCAAAATTTTAGAAAGCATAAACGTAGACAGCAAAGATCTACATCGCACATATCGCATATGGAATGCATTTACCTTTCTCTTCAGCTTTTGCATATGTTGTCCATGATTCGCTGCCATACAGAAGGATACTAATGATGCAGATATTGTAAACTAACGCCTTTGATTTAAAGTTTGCTTTTTTGCCAAACATGCCTAGAAAGATGGGCGAAGGTGGTAGCAGCTTTACCATGAGGGTTCAATTTCTGTATCTAAAGATAGTTTGTCGTTGATGATGGACCCCATGGATGGATAAGTGCACAACATGATGTTTTAACATTTTAAAAACGTTAATCATTACTGTGATATATTAAGTATTAACATTTATACAATTTAACGAATATTTAAAAAACAAATATTTGCAATCATGTTGTTGCACGAAAATTACAACAATTATATGATAAAATAAACCTAATGAAAACTATTAAAATAACATTTTAAAACCAAAAGAAAAGGTGCATTTGGAATTATACAGATTCGTGCATGTCATGAGTAGCTTCGGAATGCTTCAAAGAAGAGTCGAGATTGGGATATTGCGTTTTAGGCAAAGCACTATCTTCATATTATATGTCCCAGGCATAGCAAGCAAACAGAAATGTCAGTTCCATCCTCGTTAGGCAGCAGAAGGAAAACACCATCTCTCAAACTCAGCACATGAAGCTTACAGACCATATTTCTAGGATTAGATAACAACCTCAATAATGTAAAAAAACCCAAAAACAATTGGATTCCCAAACAAATATTGTATGCCAAACTTAAGGATAGAAAGAGAATAAAGGGCAGACCAGTGCTGAGATATAAAGGATGTTTGCAGGACTTCCTTGAGTGAATTAACTATTAGTGAAAGAAACTGGGAAATTCTGGCTACAGATCGTAGCACATGGAGAACAAAAATAAAAAATGGCACAGCAACTTTTGAGGCAGTGCTTATATCAAATTCAAAAGACAAAAGGTGCAGGAGAAGGAAGACAAGGCCAGGCACCACTAATACATCTTGTTCGTTCTGTGACAGGATCTGTATATTGACAGATCGAGCTATGAGAGAAGCTGTTTAGCAAAGCTGCATCCAGCATAAGACACTAATATTTTTACCAAACTACTGACTTATGATTGCTTGCTATCAAACATCTGTCAAGACGTAAAAGGCCATACATAGCTATATGTAGCTTCATAAATTTTTTGAGTATAAACATTATAAACTATTGTGAAAATATTGAGAAAGTTGTGAAATTTTGAGTTGCCAATTTTTAACTTCAGTTCATTATAGTTTATCCACAAGGGTGTATTATAAGAACAACTTAGTGGTAATATATTATCAATGTACTGACAAATTAAGAATTGGTTGGAAAATGTAGGCATGTCAAAAGACAGCTCCCTCCTACAAGTAATCTTGAAAGAGAAAATACAAGGTAAAAGAGGCAGACCAAGACTAACATGGAGAAACATCAAAAGATGGACAAGTCAACCTATGACAACCTGCACTATCAAAGCAAGAGACAGCGCTGAATGGCATTCCATCCATGGCAGTCAACCTTCGATGCGGAGACGACAGACAGTGATGATGACTGATAAATTATGCGTGTTTGCGAAAAACCGTATGTCAAATCGTCATAGGTCATATATCATGGACAAAAAGTAAAAAACAATTTTTCAAACTTAGGTAATTAACGGTGGAAAAAAGCGTCTGTAGGGTTTGTAAAGTTGGAGCACCAGCTAAGCTAGGATAAAAATCAGACTTTCAGAGATGCAAAGAATATTCAATGTGTAATACACCAATACGATCTTGCCAGTGAGATTTCTTCAAATCCTTTAAGAGGTACTTGATTGTCTGATAAAAATTGTGATTTATATAAAATGAAAGGGGGGAACTGGTTGGTCTCGAGGCAAGATGCCGGTCTCGAGACAGAAAGGTTGTGATCTCATATCCCCGCAGCATCAGCTGAGATTCTTATTTGTGATTTCTCTCCGCAGCGACCACCCCTGGTCTTAGCAGCGAGGCCCGACGTGAATCATTAATTACTAATCGACGGAAAAAAATATGAGTATCTCCGTAGATGGAGTTATCTGCCTGTGTGGCAAGAGACCCCTGTGCAAACGTCTGCCGGGAAAAACGAACTAACATGCAAAATTCATTTCTTAGTCTCTTAGATCTTCGCCAGAGGTGAAAGCTGGTGAACGCATAAAAAAAAAAAAAAATCAAATAAATGAAAAAGCACTGCCTAAGTTCTGGTGTGATGTGAATCAGTTATCCATTTTCCAATTTTCCTTCCATCCGCTTCTACATAATTTTGTGACAGGATCTAGATAAACAAAACCGGTAGAATGTAATTAATATATCATGAGGGTGACTTTAATAAATATTCATCCGCAATATTTGAATATAATTTCCCAACTGCAAATGCAGACATCACATTAAATGTTAGATTAATGAAATGTTTTCATTTTTAAAAATACAAAAAAAAAATAACTTTAATGTACTTTTTCTAAATACTACTTAAAATGTATCTTCTTTCCTTCCTCATCTGCCTTTCAGCGTCGAGGGGAGGTATAATTTGCTGTCTTTTGCTCTTCTGTTCGCCTCTGCTGCTGTTATGTTTCCTAGTGCATCTAATATTCCATCGATCCATCTTTTTCGTGGTCGACCCTTGGGTCTGGTGTTCTCACAACGTTTGTTGAAGGCTCATTGTGTTGTGTTTTGATCTTTCTGCCTTGTCACGTGGCCAAACCATTTTATCTGTTGTTTCCTTATATATTCTATGGCGGGGGCTATTCCTAGCATAGACTTATCTGTGTTACTCTCAGTTCTTCATTTCTGATCTTATCTCTCAGACGGCTTCCTGTCATTCGTCTAACACATTTAATCTCTGTAGAGGTTATTTTTCGTATTGTTCTTGCATCTAGGGTCCAGGTCTGGCATTGGTAGCACAACGTTGTGATGAAGATTGTATTGTATAGTGCTCGTTTTGTCTCCAGAGTTATTTCCTTGTTGGACAGTAGTGGTGATAACTGTCCAATGATTTGACAAGCTTTTCTGCACTTGATTCTATCTCTGCTGTTTGAGAGTTGTCGTTTGTCATTAGGCTTCCTAGGTATTTGAAATCCTCTACTTGTTTTAGTTGCCTTCCTTCTATAGTTGTGTTGATGTTCTGTTTATATTTGGCGACATTCTTGACTTCTGTTTTGTTGATGTTGATTTTCTTGTTGTATTTTGTGCCCGAGCTGTTGAGTTTGTTTAAGTGTTCTTGTAGGTCTTCTATTGTTTCGTGTATTAGTGCCTGATCGTCTGCAAATATAAGCCCGTTGATCTCCTCTGTCTCTGATGGGTTGGCTAGCTTGCATATATAGTCCATGTATGTAATAAGCAGTAGGGGGATAGTACGCACCCCTGTCTTACACCTGATCTAACTTCGAAGTGGTCTGTGTAGCCTGCTGCTGTTTTGACCATGCAGCTGCTGTTGATGTAGAGACTTTTAATTAGGTTGGTTAGATGTTGGCTTACTCCGTATGTTGTTAGTATCTCCCACAGTTTTTTATCTGTTTACTCTGTCGAATGCTTTTTCCTGGTCAATGAAGGCTATGTATAAGTTTTGATTGTATTCTGCCGTTTTTTCCTGCAAGCTGTTTTAATGTGAATAGTGTGTCAGTACATCCGCTGTTTTTTTCGGAACCCCATTTGAGAATCGCTTAACGCTTAAAATGTATGTTTAAGCTAATGTGGTCAGTTAGATCGGGATGGAGACTGAGGGGCCATGGAAACATTGGGTGCTGTTAAAAGGGGTTGCGTCTCGAAAGTGGTTGGAAATCCTTGGATTATGGAGTTTGTCAGTTTAGTTTAGTCGATAGATCATCCTCAATGCACATTGAGTAAGTCCATAAGTGCTCAGATCTCCTCCGATGATCATTCCCCAGCTTGCAGCAGTGACTACTGGCACTGGTAATGTAGGGGTGTACAGTCCTTTGGGTACCTGTGTGCTCTTGTCTCTTCCACCATGACAAAATCATACAGTTTGTTCATTGGTTGCAGATTCAGAGTAATTTGTTTCAGGTTGATCTTTCGTCGAATGTTCCTAAGAGCATTAAGAAAGTCAGCATGATCCATTTCTCTTCTACATTCAACCAAACTCTCAATAGGCTCAATATCTCTTTTGTCAATGTGCTCTGGCACGAAAGTTAAACTGATTTGTTAGACTAAACCTCCCCAAAAACTGTAACCACTACAACGGAGGCCAGCTAGTTGCGACCTTTCTGAGCATACTCATTGAGTCACTGAGGAAACATACAGGGCGTATATGTCTGTGTCTCAAGCCATGTCAATGTTTTGTGACAGCCATCACTTAGACACCGTAGTCAAATTACTTGTTGTCAATGCGAAAGCAACACTGTCTTCCTTCACAGTTTACCTCCAATCTGAGCCATGAAAGCAAACGAGCTACATACGTGTTGAAAAACATACTTATCTGTGTTACTCTCATAAGAGTAATTTAAAAAAATAAGACCTAAACTTCTACCAAAATGACTATGGGTTTTGTTGTCTGCATTCTCTGTCCAACACATTCTTCAAACACAGAGAGTCGCAATTATACACCTGGTACAAATGGAATGACACAACATGCAAAAGTCAGATATATTTTATACTATCAAGAAAAGAGTAACCGACAGTAGATATATCAATCCCTAATATCACAGACAACACGGACCACAAAATAGTTATGATTACACACAGACAGCCAAAAACAAACAAAATAAGCAAAAAGAACAGACAATAAAAATAAAACAATTAAGAGATAAAGAATCAAAGAAAACCCTAGAAGAAACACTAACAGTGAAATTCAAGAAACTCCAAAACGAAGTAAGCACAGTAGGAGAAGAGTGGAAACAATTTAAGAAAACTGTCATCAACATCTCAAAAACAGTATGTGGAACGAAGCTAAGGATTAAAGAAAGGAAAAAGAGCACCCCGTGGTGAACGAAGCAATTAAAGAAACGAAGAAACTGTTTAAAAATTTTAGGGAGAGCAAGAACCAAGAAAAATATGAAAAGTATGCCTTAGTTCGAAAAAAGGGTTAAAGTTTTGACCAAAGAAGCTAAGCAAAAAAATTGGACAGAATTCGGACAAAATATGAGCAGGAACTTCAAGACAGCAACACGAGATTTCTACAAAGCAGTAAAAGCAACAAGAGCGAGAAAAGAAAGCCACGATCCCACTGAGCTCATAAATGACAAAGACGGACAGCCAATATCAAATAAATAACATATGCAACAAAGATGGAAAGAATATTTTAAAGACCTATTAAGCATGACACCAACTACCAATAAGACAACAAAAACCACGTAAGAATGCACAAATACTGAACCCAACATTATGAGAGAGGAAATGGAAGAAGTAATCAAATATGCACCAAGAAATAAAGCAGCCGAGATAGATAACATACCAGTAGAAATAATAGCAACAGCAGAGGAAACAGGAGGACATGGCTGCACAGAATATTCAATGCAGCATGGCACCAACAGAAAGCCCAAGAAGACTGGAAACAGGCAATCATTGTACCAATATGGAAAAAGAAAGGTAGCAAAAGAGACTGTAATAAATATAGAGGTATATCACTTCTCAGCCATGTAGGAAAGTTATATGCCAAAGTTGTGGAAAAAAGGCTGAGACCAATAATAGAACTACAGTTATGGGTTCCGAAAAACACATGATGTAGTGACGCTCTATTCACATTAAAACAGCTAGTTGAAAAGACGACAGAACACAATCAAAATGTGTACATAGCTTTCATCGACCAGGAAAAAAACATTAAAAAGTAAAGTACCCCCGTCACGCCAAGTGGCGTGTAGGGATTTGGTTATTTGTAAAAGGAAGGCCCAAGTATCACTGCAAACGAATTAAAATCCATAATTGCTCAACCGCCCGTGCCAGCGTAATATCCGAATTAATATCTCATCTCCCAAACAAATAAAGGTAACTGTAGTCTCCATCGTAGCAGTCTCAGCACACGCCAAAAGACATAAGACGAAACCGCGGAGAAAGTGAACACAGCCAACAGTTCCCTGTCATACGATATTATCATTCATCGTAAAACAATTGGAATATCGAAACATGATCAAAACGGATGAGACACACAACTTAACTCAGTAGCTCCTGCAACAAGCCGGACTTGGAATACGAGGAAACTGCAACAAGGAACACTTTTCATGCATAGCCTTCAATGTTCCTGCCGCCTATCCACCATACACCGGAAGTTCACATCCTCCTGAAAATGATGATCGTCATATTAAAAAAAAAAATGTATAGCGCTTGATGATGTTAGGCCATCGTTGTTGACTCCAATTCCGAACATATAAACACATAGTTAGTCGTCAGATTATCCCCGTTGCACATCAAACAGACCGTAAGATTAGCGTATAGCCGGTCTCTTGGTATGACTGTACTTGCCAAAGAGTTAAAAGCTTCCGCAGCCTCGCATGAAGGAGTTATTTAGGATGTTTTATTGTCCATTCTATTCTATTATATTCAAGGAATCAGTTTCATTGCTGTCGGGGCATTCCTATATCATTTCTCGAAGCGTATGCAAATTGACTGTTACCAGCGAACTAGCCGCCATATTTCCCGGAAGTATAGGGAATATGGTTTTAGTGACCATAAATTTTACAGACCCTCGACACATGATTTTTGGCGTAATGTGGTCGGTATTACGTCCGTGCCGCTTTACTTTCCCAGAAAAAAATCCGGTACCCATTTAAGGCTGGGTGAACCGGAAACCGTCGATTGGGATCGAACCCTACCTCTTGTCCTTTGTAGTCCACTTCACTAACAACTGAGCTATCGCGGAAAAAGCATTGGACAGAGTAAATAGAGAACAATTGTGAGAAATACTGACAACATACAGAGTAAGCCAACATCTAACCAACCTAATTAAAAGTTTCTACATCAACAGCAGCTACGCAGTCAGGAGAAACAGAACACCAACTTAACTTTAGAAGTCAGGCAACTAAAACAAGTAGAGGAATTCAAATACCTAGGAAGTCTTGTGACAAACGACAATTCACAATCAGCCAAGATAGACTCAAGATGCAACAAAGCTTGTCAAATCATTGGACAGCTATCACCACTACTGTCCAACAATTAAATAACTCTAGAGACAAAACGGGCACTCTACAATACAATCTTCATCCCAACGTTGTGCTACCAATTCCAGTCCTGGACCCTAAATACAAAACAATAAGAAAAATATGCTCTACTGAGATGAAGCGTGTTAGATGATTGACAGGAAACATCATGAGAGACAAGATCAGAATTGAAGAACTGAAAAAAAAGCTAGGAATAACCCCCTCCAAAAAATATAAAAACAACACCAAGACTGTGAGATCTATTTTCTGCGTAAACAATCATGTTATCGCTGGTGTTGCTGCTTTTATCTATCTCCCTTCTTACGCTGAACACAGCAAGGCTACAATTGTCAGATTCTGTAGCCACTT
This sequence comes from Megaustenia siamemsis, assembly GCA_032433765.1. Lineage (NCBI taxonomy): Eukaryota > Metazoa > Mollusca > Gastropoda > Stylommatophora > Ariophantidae > Megaustenia > Megaustenia siamemsis. The sequence goes on from JAVIAB010000092.1 coordinate 96,657,677, forward strand.
CTCTGCTATGTTGGTGTGGCACAAAACCCCAACTGCTGTGCTATCTGTGAGATATAGAGCTGTCTGTGCAGATATGGGATTCTGATGAATTTATTGTAACATTTTCATCATTTTTTGGTCAGTTTGAGCCGAGATAGCTCAGTGGTTAGTGAATTTGACAAGAAAGGACAAGAGGTCGGATTCGATCTTGATCGACGACTTCCAGATTCACACAGCCTTAAAAAGGTACCTGATTTTTTTCTTGGAAAGTAAAGCGGCACGGGCGTAATAGCGACCACATTACTCCAAAAATCATGTGTCGAAGGTCTGTAAAAATTATGGTCACTAACACCATATATGCCACTTGACGTGACGGGGCACTTTACTTTTACTTACTTTGGTCAGTTTATCTGCATTCCCATTTTCTTGTCAGTTGCTTTATCCAATATATTCTCTATTCTTTGAAAGTTATGACACAATCACACCATGCTTCCTTCAGTTCATTATATGTGTTAATATTGAGAGATATATGTGCTGCCTGTCCTGAAACCTTGATGCAAGAACAAGAAAAATAACCTCTACTGGCATGAAATTAGACGAAAGACAGAAAACGGCCTGAGATTTGAGATCAGAAGTGATGAATTGAGAAAAAAGCTAGTAATAACTACCACCATATAATATATAAAGAAACAACACATAAAATGGTTTAGCCACATGACAAGGCAGAAAGATCCAAACACAATATAACGAGCCTTCAATAAACGTAGCGAGAATACCAGACCCAACGGCCGACCACGAAAAAGATGGATTGACGGAATATTAGAAATACTAGGAAACAGCAGCAGCAGAGGCGAACAGAAGAGCAAAACACCGCAAATTATATCCCCCCTCGACGCTGAAAGGCAAATGAGGAAGGAAATAAAAAGACGAAAATTGAGAAATCTCATTGCTGTCACAGTTGAAATTGCCTTAGCTAGCAACAACAGTTTTTTTTGTCAAATAATTGTTAGTGGTAATTTCTGCTGCAGGTTTTAGAATTGTAATTAATTGAGAATTTTCCTGTGGCTGTGACTAGGGTTGGCTGTTCTCCAGTTTTGAAGTCTATGAATTACTTATACATTTCTAGTGACATTTGAAGCTGAGCTATTCATATACACATGCGTTCAAGAGTTCTCTGAGTAGTTCTATGTATTTTTTTTGTTATATTTTTTTATGGGTAAGTATAACGGCCTAGCGTAATACCAACAACAACGGCCATAAAATGTGCACATGGTCACTCAGAAATGTTAACACTAACACTCTTCTCCTACACATTAAGTTTTGGAGGTAACACTTTACTTTACTCTCTTTATATACCTATTTTATCGGTGCCATTCCCCCCCCCCCTTTTTTTTAAAAAAAAACTTTGATCGCTGGTCATGTGCATAACCAAGAGTGATGATGACTGGCTGAATGTGTCGTGGCTTTTCTTGAGACAGTGACAGGTCATTGGGAATCATATTCTTTGGCACCAAAGAAATGTATCATTACAAAATATGAACATTTTAAAAGGTGTTGAAGATTACAAACAATGGCCATATTTCAAGGGAACTTGTAAGGTTTTATTCCCATTTGTAAGAATATTTCCATTTTATAAAAAAATATATAAGGTGTACATAATTATAGTAAAAGAAATATCCTTCCTCCCCGCAATGCATGTTTGAATTTTAATTAACTATTCGCATATCACAGGTAAATGATTTTAAATATTTGGGAATTTTGTTAACCTCAGACGGTAGATGTACAACAGAGGTGAGATGCAGGATGGCTTAGGCAAAAGCAGCTTTCCAACAAATGAGGAAGATACTATGCAATCCATTTTTGACAATAGAAACAAGAAAAAGAGTTCTTAAAAGTTATGTAGAGCCAGTCTTAACATATGGATGTGAATCTTGGACAATAGGACAACAGACAAGAAAAACACTGGCGTCTGTAGAGGTGTGGTTTTACAGAAGAGTGTTGAGAATACCATTGACAGCCAAGAAGAGTAATGAAAACGTTCTGAAAGAGGCCAAAGCAAAAAGAGAGCTAATTTCCAATATTAGGGAGAAACAATCATCAGTTTTTGGTCATGTAATGAGAAGGGAACAACTGGAATGTATTGTGACAGCTGGGAAAATTAAGGGATGAAGAGATAGAGGAGAGAAAAGATAGAAAGCTTAAGGGAATGGCTTAGCAGAAGGTCAACAACAGAAACGATAAATAACTGCCGTGATCGAAAGTTGTGGAGAGACATGATCACCTACGTCAGCAGGCCCGGTATTTGATGATGATGATTCGCATATCAGTAATTTTATCAGTCGTAATTACATAAAGTATAATTCACATCAAAGTTGATGCAAAAGAGAAAACATGACACATAGTTATCACATCTTAATTAAAGTGAGAAATGAAGACATTGAACAGACCTGACCATTGAAGAGAACATCTTACAGAGGACATTAACATTACAGCCAAATCAACAGAAACATTGGGCTGGAAAGAACACGATTGGAAGGCATGGTTCCAGAAAGACTGGACAAAAAGAGAGTAGCTTCAAAACATCAAAAAGACTTTAAAACATAACAACAGAGAACGGAGATCTGACTAGACAGATTCCTTTAGAAGGACTTTCTTGAGAGCAATCTTCTGCAGAAGAAACGCAATGAGATGATGAGAATGGCCAGCAACATCTTTAATTCTTTATGTATCAGTAAAAATAATTATAAAGGGAAACCCAAAAGCAACAGCATGACTGTGTGTAGTAGCACAAAATAGTGCTAACATAGCCACGAAAAAAAGATACAATGCTCATAACATAAAGAGGACTTAACACGACAAACGCCAATAATGCATAACTAGGTAGATTGCATGAGTCAAAGTCGTTTTTTTTAGCAATATTATATTGAGTCCTGGAGGCAGAACATCCATCTTTATGTTTACATATGTCACATAATGTAATGTAAATTTTGAGAAATACACTTACTTACACTAATATAAATAAATAATTACCAAAATATATTGTTTTCCGCCCAGAAAGGTTCAAAGGATCAAACACACTGATCACGAAGTAGTTCCGCACTTCAGATGCTTGGAAGTCACTTGTGGAATTACTAGTTTTCATCAATATAATAAAATCTGAACTTAAAAGAGAGGCATTTTTAAATGAAATAATTTTAAAATGCGATGTGTTCGTGTAATAATTTTAAGAGTCACTGTGCTCATTTACCTTTAATTTTTATTTTAGACAATTGTCTAAACTCTTTATGGGATATTGCCGTTTATCTAGCCATAATTAAAACTTCCTTGTGAAAGTTGCTGTAATAATAACGGGAATTTAAAATGTATCGACGACCTTCCTTGAGCACCAGATCATCCACACCTACCAGGGCCCTCTTCCCCTTATGTATCGTGGGTACATAGATGACTGCATCGGTCTGACTGACCTTTCCAAGGATGAGATCTCCCGTTTCATCGAATATGTCAGACACTTCCACGCCTCGATCCACATCACATACCACATCTCTACCTCCTCCGTATCTTTCCTAGATATCACAGTCTCCTTAGGTACCTCTCATCTACTCACCTCGGTCTTCTACAAGGCTACTGACTACCATTGTTTCCTCCGCTATGACTCTTCTTCCCTATTCACAGCTTCTCGGACTTCGTCGCCTTTGCCATGATGATGAAGAGTTCCATCATAATGTCCACCTCTTACTCGATTTCTTTCGCCGACGCCTCTATACTGAAGCAGCTCTCCTCCCTGCCCTCCGTCGGGTTCTCCGCACCTCATGTCAGACTGCTCTCACCCTCTCTACTCATCCTCTCTCGGACAGAGTAGTGCTCGTCCTCACTCATCACCCTCACCACTACGCTTTGATTAGGATCATTCACCGCTACCTCCCTATTCTCCGCTCTGACTCCACTACCCGTCTACTCTTCCTCGACCCATCATTAATGGCTTTTAAGCGTGACCGGAACCTTTGGGACTTTATTGTTAAGGGCCGCCTTCCTGCTTCCTCCCTTGGTCATCGGGGAACTATCTGTTGTAACCGCAACGTATGCAATACATGCAACCACGTTCTCCAGACGGATACTGTTCTCTTCCCCAATGGTCCTTTCGAGATCAGAGAGGGATTCACGTGCACATCGCGCAACATCATTTATGCCAACAATTGTAAGCGATGTAAGTTGACCTACATTGGTGAATCTGTACGCCGCCTCCTCCAACTTCTGTACTTCACTACCTATTACACATATCCTGTTTTTTCTACTCCTAGTCTACCCCTTCTCTCTCTATCCACTCACAGTAACCCCTTCACTTGTCTTATTCATCTAGTACACCACCTCTCTACTGACTACCTTCTAGTTCACCACTTCCCTATTACTATATCTACTCCTAATATGCCACTTCTCTATGTTGGTTTCACCATTTCTCCGCTCACTTCTATATATCTACGTCTAACACACCTCTTCTCTGTTGATCTGCTTCTCGTCCACCCCTTTTCTTTCTATTAATTTTTAGTTCTCACTTCGCTATGTCTACCCATCCAATACTTCACTTATCCCTATATCCACTTTGAATCCTTTTCTCAGATTCCACCTGTCTATTCATCAGCAACTTACACACCACCTCTCTGTGTATCCACTTCAGTCTCACCATTTCTCCACTTTTCTACCTCTCCATGGACTAAACGTCTAGCGCACCTCTTTTCTATTACTTAACTTCCCACAGACCCCTTCTCTATCGATCTACTTCTGGCCTATCACCTCTCCTTTAATCTACTTCTATATATATATATCTCCGCCTCCGGTGCACAATTTCTTTACTGTCCCAACTTCGGGTATACCACTTCTCCTTCACTGTACGAACTCCCCTCTATGTATCTACTTCTCTATTCATCCACTTCTAGTGCATCCACTATTAGTATATCAACTCTCTTCTACCTAGTTTCTAAAGACTTTACCAGAGGTGAAAGCTGGTGAATGGAAAAGCAACTAATCTGAACATTTTGGGGGATTCAAAGAGGATTCAACTGACATTTCCCTTTGCCTGTTCTGTCTGGGAGAATAATATGGAGATAGTGTTCTTTTCAAAGTGCACTAGCCCCATTTATCTCCTCTTTGAAGCAATTCATAGGAATAACGAGGGTCTTAATTTGAGAATCAAATTTGAGTTGAGGGAGATGCCAGAAGACGGATACACCACCGACTGAGTTGGCCACCTGCCTTCCGAGTTTAAGTGCCTCTCTACATTATGTGTATATATGTGTATATGTTGTCCCCAAGTAAGAGTGGTTTCTGTGTGTACCTTGACCCAGGTTACGGTTGCAACGATTTTTTTTTTCTTCCATTTAACAAATAGGTGAAACCATGGGTCATCAATTTGTCTTACTCATTCCTTACTTATAATTCCTATATTGACATTGAAGGTTGTCACCACATTTGAAATAATGCTATGTTATGTTTAAAAAAAAAGTATTGCCACTCGATAAGCTATTAGTCTAGAGTTTTTAATATTAGAGTGATTAAGATGTGTTTTTTTCAGATAAACAGGCAGACAGTTGTATAAATATTAATGGACCTAGGGATTATGCAGGAGCCTTACATTTCGTAGAATCATACCAATAAATAAGTCTCTAACGGCGTAAGCAAAGTCCGGACTGTTTGTGATTCTGAGACTGTTTGTGATTCTGATATTTTGAAAGAACAAAATTTAACAAATATTATTATACACTGCAAGATACCCTTTTTACAATGGCGAATATATATATTAACCTATATTAAATCCACTTATAATTAGACTAGTTATAACAAGATTCATGATAATAACGTCAATAAAAAATAATTCAGAATTTGTATTCTTTATATAGTAAACAATTATTTTATAACGCTATTGCCCAGCCTGAAAATCAGTTATAACACATTTTGTTAAATTTACCAGTCAGGGGAAAAAAAGCTGTTAATGGTGAGTACTTTTTTAAAGTAATGAAATTTATTATTGCAATGACTTCCAGTACTGGCAAGAAACGGATGTGCATATCACTTGAAACGAAAGTGATGTTGATGGAGAAAGTGGACAAAAAGTTAAAATCAAAAGCAGAAATATGCTGGGAACGAGATATTCCCACATCACACTATATACAATCCCGAGAGATAGAAACAACATTATGTCAGAGTTTACGCTTCTATTTTGGACGGATTAGAAAGGAAATTGGGAAGCTGATTATGAAGATGCTGACTGCACTTTGCATACATGGTTCCAGCAAGCCTGGTGCAATATATACCGATTTTCAGGACATTTTCTTATTGAAAAGAGAACAGAGCTGACAGAAAGTCTAGGTCATATCAACTTCAACCTAAGTATGGACTGGCTGAACCGATTCAAATGTGACATGGTGTTGCATTGAAAGTAGTTTTCTGTGAGTCTTTTTCAAAAGAAGCAACTGATAAATGGAAGCATCGTGAACTATATACAATTATCAAGCAAAATGAACCAAATATACATAGCGGACAAGGCAGGTCTTTTTTATAAGTGTGTCCCGCCCAAACCGCTCTCGCTGAAAAAGGAGAAGCGTGCAGTGATTACACGATTCCAAAATCGGAATGTCAGTTTTGATCGCTGCCAGTCTGAACGGTGACAAGCTGCCCCCCCCCCCCTAATCACAATAGGTACATTTGAGAAGCTACGTTATTTTTTAAATATATGAGAACCCAGCTGACACAGTACCAGTTTAACAAAAAATCATGGATGACCGGGTTCAGTCAGGAAATTATGATTGCAGAGAAGTATCGCACTTATTGTAGACAATTTCTCAGCTCTTCCACATTTATCATGTTTGAAAGCTATTTCTTTGTTTACACAATACATTTCCCTATTATTTAACATTGGATATAACGAGATCGGTGATAACGACATTCCGATGGTCCCGATTATCTCGCTATAACCTGATTATATTGTATTAGTAATGTTTACTACCTATAGAATAATATATCCTTGACTTGCATTACATTAACATTTTAAAAATATTTGTTACTCTGTGTGAGAGAGAGAGAGAGCCATATATATATATGGCAAATATACGATATTGCCTGTCGGTTTACCAGATCAGAAATAGATAACATTTTTTTGGGTGAAGTCTAGTTATATACCATACAACGACAGAAATAAGCAGCACGCTTTTAAAATTATACACCAGATTGGTTTGATGTAGGATAATAAGTTAAACAGGTTTCATCTTATCACCTTATGTATTCAACATAAGTGCTGAAAATATAATGAGAATATCAGGTAAGCGAATAATAAAGAAAAAAATGTGATGCTCTTACGATTGAAGGTCATATACTACCAGAAATACGATACGCTCTTGATACATCACATTTATAATGAAAAGAAATGAAAGAAAAGCACATGTTACAGCTTTTCGAGTAAAAAAAAAAAAGAACAAAACAGAAGATTTCGACTTAAGCCTTCATCAGCACATTAAACAAAAAACCATTAATACGTATTGGGTGCTGTTGCTAATGTCAAAATTTGTGTGCGTCCTCTCACGCGGTGTGGTGAATATTGCATTAAGCCAAAGAACGGTTAGCCGTGTAAATGAAAAGGTTCTAAGTGGACACACGATATATAGCTCGATTAATGAAACGAGTAGAGCTTTGAATACCTTAGCTGCAGAGTGATAACAAACTGTGGGAAGATAAATACGGGAGTCATAAGAAGGCTGAATGCATCTATGAATAAATTAAAATAACCGTAAAACATCAAAATGTAGGTTCCTTAGGTTAAAGGTACTGCATTTTTGCCCAGTGGAAACACTAGGCTGTAAAACATGGACAACCGACAATTCCGCTAAAATAAAAAATAGTTCATTACCTTTGAATATTGTTATTTGAGTTATTTGCGGGTCATCATCATTGCACTCCGAACACGTCCATAGGTGCTCAGATCCCCTCCTCAGCAATTCCCTCAGTGTCCAGCGACTGACGACTCCAGTTCTATGTTGGTTGATAATTCTTCTTACACGGCCACTAAGTGTCTCATTTCTGGCTGTGCCCAACTTAACTCCCATTTCCATCATCCGAAGAAGTGACGTGGATCTGTGTTTGTCGAAGTCCTGTGCTCTTCCCACATCTCGGAGGGCATTGATGATGTCCGCCCGATCCATTGGTTGCCCGTCCTCAACGACAGCGCAGTTAGCCAATCTGTCCGCCCTTTCATTTCCCCGTACTCCCGCATGTCCAGGGACATAGACAAAGGTAACCTTATGTATTTTGGATTTCTGCAACGACTCTACCCATTGCATGCGTACAGAGCCCGCCTCCACTTTTTTTTCATGCTCATCGAATCACTCAGTATACATGCGTGGGTGTAGTCTTGTGACTCTAACCATTTGAAGCCTTGGTCACAGCCATCGCCTCCATTGTCATGCTACTAGTGGTCACGACGTATGCACCGCTGTCCTCGTAGACTATTCTGCCTGCCGAGCGTGCTGTAAATGCCCATACACTTCTTTGGTGTCGTCTTACAGATCCGTCTGTATAGATGACTGCATCTTTCTCATCGGTGTTATCGCAGATGAGACCGTTGACCTCAGCATTAACCACGACCGGTTCTGTTCCCTACTTTTCCTGTTGAGTGTGACAATACACGAGAAAGTCCCCTTGAATGACGTAGGCACCGGTATCCACTCCTCACCAACGCTGATATTGTGTTACAGAAGAATATCCAGAATACCATGGACAGAAAAACATAACATGTCAATTTGTAGTAACTTAAAATTCCAGAAATATAACAATATAACAGGAATCATTAAAAAAGGCACCCAATCAGACACATAAAGAAAATATGTAGCAGAAAAACACATACACAATACCTACCCACGGGACTCTTGGTCCCACATATACACAGATGGCTCTGCTACGAAAGCCTCCAGAAATGGAGGGGGTGGTGTGTTCTTGACGCTAAATAACCAGGACGAGATCACCAAATCAATAGCTACTGGAAAATTCTCAAACAACTTTAAAGCAGAAACTGAGGTCCTCGGAGATGCTGCAACACTGGCTACTCAACATAAAAATAACATGCACAATAAATTGGTGATTCTGGCTGATGCTCTGTCAGTACTATCAGCTCCAAAACGTCACAAGAACAATGAACTAGATGACTTGAGAACAACCCTGGATAACTATGCAATAACTTCCAGAGAGTAGTCATTCAGTGGATACCATAACACTGTAATATACACGGGAACGAACGCGCAGACAAATCTGCTAAAGAGGGAGGGAGATTACCACAAAAGAACCATCCGCTCAGTTATGATAAAGCCAAATCCATCCTCAAAGGTCAGTACCATGAAAATGGAAATGAGAACACCCAAAGCATAACGAAAGGGACGGATACCATCAACTATCAAGGAGGGATCAAGTCATCATACTTCGCCTACGCACTGGCCACAATAGAATGCGGAATCACATGTTCACCAAATTCAAAATAGGTACAACCAGCCTATGCCACTGTACACTGGACAATATGACTACATGACATGTTCAACAGGATTACCAACAAACAGTACACGGACCTGAGAGGAGCAGTGTGGTCCACACCCACCTCCCTGGGAGAGAAACTGTATGGGGCAATCGAATCGCTTAAACAAACAGCTGACTTCATAAGAGAGTCTGGAATCCTAATCTGATTGAGTCTTGATCGCAGAGAATACCAGAAAAATGGTTGAACATAAAAACAAGAAAAATGAAATATTTTGTTCATGTAAAACAATATAATGGCGTACAAAAGATAATTAATGGAGGGCATAGTTTCAGGCAAACAAAAGAGTGGAGGACATAGTAAAAGGTAGATGCAGGATATAATAGACTGATTGACAGATTGATTATTGGGAAAGCTGGAAATCACGTGCAGTACACATGCATATATATATATATATATATATATATATATATATATATATATATATATATATATATATATATATATATATATATACATACACACACACACACACACACACACAAGATGTGTTAAAATTAAATCCGTCCGTGCTGCGCCAAGTTAACATACTTGGCAGGCATGATGATGTCACGCCTGATGTAATAAGCATAAGCCTATTTACAGTTGTATATGCGTTCATTTTCCGCCTGCATTCATTGGTTTTGTTGCAGACCGTTGGAAGAATGACCGCTGTGATATGGAATCTGTCCAAGATCAATCAGTGGGCAGTGATTTAGTTCCTATCCGTCGAAGGATGTCGGTCAGTCGTTGTAAGAAAAGTGTGCTACGACTACAGTGTAGGACTGACACAAATGTTCCGAGAAAGACGTGAGTTAACGAAATATCGTTCGCGGCCAGGTTAGGTGCATACTGCAGCAATATAAGAGGACATCGCCGAGATTGATACGGCAGTATAGGAGGACCGTCGTCGGAGTTCACATTCTCTAGCAGAGGAATTCGCGGTGTCGCTAGGGACAGTTCAAGTGGTGATTAGGAAGAAACTGGATTATCGAAAGCTGTGTTCACAGTGTGCCCTTTGGATGCTGATCGACCACCATAAGGAAAAACGCATGGGGTGGAGTTTGAACCTCCTTCTTCGTTATGAGGGTGATGCATTTTGTTGCGCAGTGCGGCAGCTGATGAGTCTTGGTGTCACCACTATGAGCAGTGCAGCAAAACAGCGAGCATGCAATGGAAACATCCCGGATCATCAAAACCCAAACAATTAACAGGTTCGGCATGCTTTAGCGTTGTCTGATTCTGTTGCACGATAACGCTTGTCTACATGTCGTGAACATTGTGCAGCAAGCGTCAGCAACGAAACGCTGGGAAGTTGTGCAGCACACAGACTACAGCCCCAATCTATCACCGTGTGACACAATTGTTCCGACCCTAAAAAAAAATTTCTAAAGGGGCAACGATTGGACTCCGATGCAGACGCCATGACCTGAGTGACAAAATGGTATACTGAGCAACCAAAATAATTTATTTTTGATGGTTTCCGCCGTCTACCCATGCAGTGAGATGCATGTCATAATGTATATGGCGACTTTGTCTAAACAATCCTGGTGAGTACTTGCTACATAACAATTGCTTTATTTAATTCTGTCATATCAACTGATGGTCCAACATATTATTGTAATTAAGCCACTGGAACGGTTTTCACTTGAACATATTATATATATATATATATATATATATATATATATATATATATATATATATATATATATATATATATATATAATGTGTTAATAGTTAGCAGCAAAAGTTGTTGAATGGATGTGTGCATGTGTAAGCACACCCCTGGCGCTTGTGTTTAGCACTCGTCATACTTACGGACTCAAACACTTGGTTAAAAAACTGGATCTGAGATGGATGTAGTGAACTTCTTCGTCTTTGTCTGTTCATTGTTCCTATTCTTAGTAGACGATATAAAACATATATTAAAATTACATGCTTTGTCATTATATTGTATATATTAGTAGTATAGCAGGAAGTATTTGTTTCGAATTTGCCGTAAATTAACAAAGCTATATAGTAGGCGCATTTAGCGCCTAATGTACACGAGAGACAGGGGGAGTTAACCATGACCTCTCGTGCCGGGATGTTGACCTCTAGTAGCAGTGACCCCGGAAGTGAGCTGTTTATGCCTGGTGTGTGTTGACTTTGGAGTTCTTGATGTACTGGATCGATAGTAATAGTTTAGTAGATTATACAACATCAATGCTGATAAGGTGGCCAGGTGACCTTGTTATCTCGGTGACCGTAAGGTGTGACAGTATTTTAGCTTACTTCTCAGACTTCCCTCCATTGTAACACTTACTCATTCTCTCCATTTACACATATAATCTCGCCTTCTTCCTAGACTTCGCTCTCACACTATCCTATTCCCTCCTAGACTTCCATCTATTGTAACACTTACTCATTCTCTCCATTTAAACCCATTATCTCTCCCTCCCTTCACTAGACTTCTCTCTCACTCCTAGACGTCTCTCCTACCATTCCAGCTTTCATCCTCTCTCTCTCTCTCTCTCCTAATATTCCACCCTCCATCGTACATTTAGCTTCCGTCATAGACTTCCCTCCATTGTAACATTTACTCATTCTCTCCATTTGAATCCATTAGCTCTCCTAGCTTTCTCTCTATCTATCTCTCTTCTCTCTCTCTCTCGCTCTCTCTCCTATTCCCGCCTAGATTTCCCTCCATTGAAACACTTACTCATTCTCTCCATTTATGCCTATCATCTCGCCTTCCTTCTCTCTCTTTCTCGCCTATCCTCTCTTAGACGTCTAACCTATCAGGCCACTCTCCCTCCTCTCCCTTTATCTCTCCCACATCGTTCCGCCCTCCCGTATATTTTTAGCGTCCCTCCTATTGTAACACTTGATTATTCTCACCCTTTATGCTTAGCATCTCGCCTTCCTTCTCCTAGACTTCTCTGTATCTCTCGCTCTCTCTCTTCTAACCCCTACTAGACCTCTTTCCTACCATTTTACCCTCCTTCCTCTCTCTCTTTATCTCTCCTAGTGTTCCGCCCTTTCCTACTATTCTACCCTCCTTCCTCTCTCTCTTTATCTCTCCTAGCGTTCCGCCCTCATTCGTATTTTTACCTTATCGCCAGTGTAACACATTAATGACATCGAATAACAATTACAACAAGACTTAAAATATCTACTTTTTAAACAACCAATAAGATAAACATGAAAAACGAAGGAATAATACACTCAGCAAGGCTTAACATACGTAATTTATACACATCACCATTAATACAACTGAATATCCTTTTATTGATAACCTACCACATCGTTATGAGATAAGAGAAAAACAAAAAAATATTCAACTTACAGCATAAAAATAGACCCACAACACAGACCGCTAGACTGAACAGTACTATGAAAATAAACGTCCGTGAATCAATCGCGCTTATAACACGAAGTTTCAAATGCGACTAGTTTAAATATAATCTGTTAAATAAATGTTGGACGACACTATTCCACTCTCGACTAACATCTAGGCTAACCAATCAAAGAAGAAGGATTTCCGTCGGACACCCATCAACGAAATGACTGACCTTTGGAGTAACTAATCAGAGAATAGGATTACTGTTATCGCAATAACTGACCTCATTTACCACTTGAAGTGCTGTCGAGTCTGACGCAAGGGTTATTTTAAATCGATTCGGTCCCTGATAAAAGCCACCTGTCGGGTCAATGGTGGGGAAAATAATACAGGTGGCGGGTTACTTTTAACGCACTTTCACCCCTGATGCAACACTAGAGGAGTTCCATAAGGCCCAAAAGTTACGCCAAATCGCAAAACTGTAACCCACAGAACAAAAAAAATGTAGACTCATTAAAAAAGTCGACCTAAAATCCTAAAAATCTACTCACATAGTTATAATAGTTAGAATCAACGAGCAGAAAATTATATTCAAGGTCCAAAAGTTAGGCCAAATCACAAAATTTTATCACCAAAACACACAAAAAATTAAGGTTCATATGCAAAAATTCGATCTCAAAACCCTACAAATCTATTTTACCCACAGAACACAAAAATGTAGGCTCATATTAAAAAAGTCGACCTAAAAATCCCAAAAAGCTACTCACATAGTCGTAATAGTTAGAGACAACGAGTAGGAAGTTACATTCAAGGTCCAAAAAGTTAGACCAAATCACTACAATTTTACCACCAGAACACACACATTTAGGCTCATATTCAAAAAGTCGACCTTAAAACCCTAAAAATCTACTACCATACTCATACTAGTTAGACACATCGAACAGATAGTTATATCCAAAGTCCAAAAAGTTTGACCAAATCGCAAACATTTTACCCACAGAACACAAAAATGTAGGCTCATATTAAAAAAGTCGACCTAAAAATCCCAAAAAGCTACTCACATAGTCGTAATAGTTAGACACAACGAGTAGGAAGTTATATTCAAGGTCCAAAAAGTTAGACCAAATCGCAAACATTTTACCACAAAACTTTAGGCTCATATTAAAAAAGTCGACCTTAAAACCATAAAAATCTACTCCCATACTCATACATTTACTTAAATATCACTTTTATGATTGTTTAACCCCTTGTCCATTTTTGAGGGATACGCCCATGAAACTGTTAAAAATAGTAAATTTACACTCTTGGTTTCCCCCAAACTTTATTTGAGACATCCCCATTGCAAAAATTTACCTTAAAAATCACTTTTAGGATTTGACCCTCTGACTATTTTTGAGGGATACGCCCATGAAATCGATAAAAATCGTAAATTTAGCACGCAGGCTAACCTAAACCTTTATTTTAGACATCCCCACACCAAAAATTTACTTAAAAATCACTTTTATGATTGTTACTCCCTTACCATTTATGAGGGATACGCCCATGAAATCGATAAAAATCGTAAATTTAGCACGCAGGCTTACCTAAAACTTTATTTTAGACATCCCCACACCAACAATTTACTTAAAAATCACTTTTATGATTGTTACCCCCCCCCCCCCCCTCCACCCGACCATTTTTGAGGGATACGCCCATGAAATCGATAAAAATCGTAAATATAGCACGCAGGCTTACCTAAAACTTTATTTTAGACATCGCCACACCAAAAATTTACTTAAAAATAACTTTTATGATTGTTACCCCCCTTACCATTTTTGAGCGATACGACCCTGAAATCGATAAAAAATTGAATGATTTTAACCTATTGCCATACCCCAAACATTGACACCCCTACATATCAAATTATGTATTATAAATTATATATATTATCAAACGGTGCGGGTTTACGTACCCATTTTGCACCCAAAATGTTCTCGATGCTGCACCGAAACCGCACGAAATGCAGCGTGCAATTATGAAAAAAATTACATTTGGCGCGTAAACCCACACCGTCACTACTAGGTTTTTTTTTTTTTGGTGGAATTTGATATGTAGGGGTGTCAAATATTATGTTTGGGGTATGTCAATAGGTTAAATTTCAATTTTTTATCGATTTCAGGGGCGTATCCCTCAAAAATGGTAAAGGGGGGGGGGGGGTAACAATCATGAAAGTGATTTTAAGTATATTTTTGGTGTGGGGATGTCTAAAAGAAAGTTTTATGTAAGCCTGCGTGCTAAATTTACGATTTTTATCGATTTAATGGGCGTATCCCTAAAAAATGGTCGGGGGGGGGGGGGGGGTAACAATAATAAAAGTGATTTTTAAGTAAATTTTTGTTGTGGGGATGTCTAAAATAAAGTTTTAGGTAAGCCTGCGTGCTAAGTTTACGATTTTTATCGATTTCATGGGCGTATCCCTAAAAAATGGTAAGGGGGTAACAATCATAAAGTGATTTTTAAGGTAAATTTTTGCAATGGGGATGTCTCAAATAAAGTTTGGGGGAAGCCAAGAGTGTAAATTTACTATTTTTAACAGTTTCATGGGCGTATCCCTCAATAATGGACAAGAGGGTACCAATCATAAAAGTGATTTTAAGTAAATTTTTGCTATGGGGATGTCTAAAATAAAGTTTTTTTTACTTTGAATATAACTATCTGCTCGTTGTGTCTAACTAGTATGAGTATGGGAGTAGATTTTCTCTTTTAGGGTTTTGAGGTCGACTTTTTTAATATGAACCTAAATTTTTGTGTTTTGGTGGTAAAATTTTTGTGATTTGGTCAAACTTTTTGGACTTTTGATATAACTATCTGTTCGATGCGTCTAACTTGTATGAGTATGGGAGTAGATTTTTATGGTTTTAAGGTCGACTTTTTTAATATGAGCCTAAAGTTTTGTGGTAAAATTTTTGCGATTTGGTCTAACTTTTTGGACCTTGAATATAACTTCCTACTCGTTGTGTCTAACTATTACGACTATGTGAGTAGCTTTTTGGGATTTTTAGGTCGACTTTTTTAATATGAGCCTACATTTTTGTGTTCTGTGGGTAAAATGTTTGCGATTTGGTCAAACTTTTTGGACTTTGGATATAACTATCTGTTCGATGTGTCTAACTAGTATGAGTATGGTAGTAGATTTTTAGGGTTTTAAGGTCGACTTTTTGAATATGAGCCTAAATGTGTGTGTTCTGGTGGTAAAATTGTAGTGATTTGGTCTAACTTTTTGGACCTTGAATGTAACTTCCTACTCGTTGTCTCTAACTATTACGACTATGTGAGTAGCTTTTTGGGATTTTTAGGTCGACTTTTGAGCCTACATTTTTGTGTTCTGTGGGTAAAATAGATTTGTAGGGTTTTGAGATCGAATTTTTGCATATGAACCTTAATTTTTGTGTGTTTTGGTGATAAAATTTTGTGATTTGGCCTAACTTTTTGGACCTTGAATATAATTTTCTGCTCGTTGATTCTAACTATTATAACTATGTGAGTAGATTTTAGGATTTTAGGTTGACTTTTTTAATGAGTCTACATTTTTTTTGTTCTGTGGGTTACAGTTTTGCGATTTGGCGTAACTTTTGGGCCTTATGGAACTCCTCTAGTATTGCATCAGGGGTGAAAGCGTCAAGTAACCCGCCACCTGTATTATTTTCCCCACCATTGACCCGACAGGTGGCTTTTATCAGGGACCGAATCGATTTAAAATAACCCATGCGTCAGACTCGACAGCACATCAAGTGGTAAATGAGGTCAGTTATTGCGATAACAGTAATCCTCTTCTCTGATTAGTTAATCCAAAGGTCAGTCATTTCGTTGATGGGTGTCCGAAGGAAATCGTCTTCTTTGATTGGTTAACCTAGATGTTAGTCGAGAGTGGAATAGTGTCGTCCAACATTTATTTAACAGATTATATTTAAACTAGTCGCATGTGAAACTTCGTGTTATAAGCGCGATTGATTCACGGAAGTTTATTTTCATAGTACTGTTCAATCTAGCGGTCTGTGTTGTGGGTCTATTTTATGCTGTAAGTTGAATATTTTTTGTTTTTCTCTTATCTCATAACGATGTGGTAGGTTATCAATAAAAAGGATATTCAGTTGTATTAATGGTGATGTGTATAAATTACGTATGTTAAGCCTTGCTGAGTGTATTATTCCTTCGTTTTTCATGTTTATCTTATTGGTTGTTTAAAAAGTAGATATTTTAAGTCTTGTTGTAATTGTTATTCGATGTCATTAATGTGTTACACTGGCGATAAGGTAAAAATACGAATGAGGGCGGAACGCTAGGAGAGAGGAAGGAGGGTAGAATAGTAGGAAAGGGCGGAACACTAGGAGAGATAAAGAGAGAGAGAGGAAGGAGGGTAAAGTGGTAGGAAAGAGGTCTAGTAGGGGTTAGAAGAGAGAGAGAGAGAGAGAGAGATACAGAGAAGTCTAGGAGAAGGAAGGTGAGATGCTATGCATAAAGGGTGAGAATAATCAAGTGTTACAATAGGAGGGACGCTAAAAATATACGGGAGGGCGGAACGATGTGGGAGAGATAAAGGGAGAGGAGGGAGAGTGGCCTGATAGGTTAGACGTCTAAGAGAGGATAGGCGAGAAAGAGAAAGAAGGAAGGCGAGATGATAGGCATAAATGGAGAGAATGAGTAAGTGTTTCAATGGAGGGAAATCTAGGAGGGAATAGGAGAGAGAGAAGTAGATAGAGAGAAAGCTAAGGAGAGCTAATGGATTTAAATGGAGAGAATGAGTAAGTGTTACAATGGAGGGAATTCTATGACGGAAGCTAAATGTACAATGGAGGGTGGAATGTTAGGAGAGAGAGAGAGAGAGAGAGAGAGAGGATGAAAGCTGGAATGGTAGGAGAGACGTCTAGGAGTGAGAGAGAAGTCTAGTGAAGGGAAGGAGAGATAATGGGTTTAAATGGAGAGAATGAGTAAGTGTTACAATAGATGGAAGTCTAGGAGGGAATAGGATAGTGTGAGAGAGAGAGAGAAGTCTAGGAAGAAGGCGAGATTATATGTGTAAATGGAGAGAATGAGTAAGTGTTACAATGGAGGGAAGTCTGAGAAGTAAGCTAAAATACTGTCACACCTTACGGTCACCGAGATAACAAAGTCACCTGGCCACCTTATCAGCATTGATGTTGTATAATCTACTAAACTATTACTATCCATCCAGTACATCAAGAACTCCAAAGTCAACACACACCAGGCATAAACAGCTCACTTCCGGGGTCACTGCTACTAGAGGTCAACATCCCGGCACGAGAGGTCATGGTTAACTCCCCCTGTCTCTCGTGTACATTAGGCGCTAAATGCGCCTACTATATAGCTTTGTTAATTTACGTCCAAATTCGAAACAAATACTTCCTGCTATACTACTTATATTATGTTGAAGCGTGAGATTAAATTTTAAAAAAATATGCGGATAATTCGCTATCTCTTAATACAACTTAATGGAACATGATCGTATTTGTCGAATGTTAAAAAGTTCATCATCATCAGTGAGTGCCGTGTCCGCATCGAAGATTGGCTACCATGGATTGCCATTCCGCTCTGTCTCTTGCTTTGATGGTGCAGATTGTCATAGGCTGATTTGTCCATCTTTTGATGTTACTCGTCCATGTTATTCTTGATCTGCCTCGGCCACTATTACCGTGTATTTTCCCTTCCAAGATTACTTTTAGCAGGCTGTTGTGTCTTTTAACATGCCCCAAAAATTTCATTTGTCTTGTCTCTCTCTCTCTCTCTCTCTCTCTCTCTCTCTCTCTCTCTCTTCTCTGCGATCAGCACTCAGTCAGAGTAGGATTCCCGACTCCCACATGAAGTCAGCTGTCAGGTTAAGTGTGTTGATCGCCCCCACAGACAGAACATCACATTTAGAGTCCGCCAGATCCACTCTGACTGAACACCCGTTAATACGTTGCACTGTGTTCTGCGCCAGTGGCCCAGTGCATCCGATTTCAGCCAGCATTTTTCAGGTTTGCTTTCCTTAGCCTTTGATTGTCTCCAATCTTCCTGCAAGGCAGCAGATTGTCTTTTCTGTAGGGGGATTCTGCCCTTAGATGGTCTGCCCTCCCAGGTTTACGAGCACCATCTGCCCGAGTCACTAGAGGTGACTAACACAGACATGCACACACAAAGATATGAGATGTGAATAACACAGACATGTACACAGCGATACGAGACATGACTAACACTGACACACATCAAGATATATGACACATGATTAACATAGACATGCTCATAAAGATATGAGATATGACTGACTTAGACATGCACACCCAAAGATATGACACATACCTAAAATAGACATACACACAAAGATATAAGATATGACTAACATATGCATGCACACACAAGAATATGAGATGTGCCAAACACAGACATGCACGCACAAAGATATGAGACATGACGTTCTCTTTTAATTTTACTTGTTTTAAAACTTCATCATTTGTTTTCTTTTCTTTCCATCCAATTGTACTTATTCTTCTATTAATCCACATTTTAAAGGCTTCATTTTTCTGTCGAATAGTTCCACTGTGCTATAATTTGACAGTGGAACTAATTTCACAAAAAGGTCCACTGTCAAATTATAGCACTATCTTCTTCATTATATCCAGCCAGCGACCGCGCCATCATTTCGATAAAATATGATTGATAGAGGGGAGAGGAAATGAAATGTACTCTTATACTTGTAGTTGTATTAATTTGTCTTAGCAGTTAGATAATATATTTATGAAATAAAATTAGCAAAACATGAATTATACCTTAACATGTGATGCCAAGTTCGTTAATTGTCTGCACGTTGACATTACTCAATGTGGGCATGTACACGAACAGGCTTTCCATCTCGGAAGACAAATCGAT
Source organism: Megaustenia siamemsis (assembly GCA_032433765.1). NCBI lineage: Eukaryota > Metazoa > Mollusca > Gastropoda > Stylommatophora > Ariophantidae > Megaustenia > Megaustenia siamemsis. The sequence continues at coordinate 96,677,428 of JAVIAB010000092.1, forward strand.
TTATCTTAGTAAGTCACTCAAGAGCGAATACATCTATGCTGTTACTAAATAGTTCTGTTAACGACATACATTATCTCATAGCTAGCTACTTAGGTACTCCTAGACCATCATCTTTAGCATCAAAACAGCCCGCTGTAGAGTTCTGAGCCACCTTTACCGCTTAGGAGTAACCAAATTCTTCATTTGCTGCTTCGTCTTAAACATCTCCTGAGAATGGTCTATACTCATGTGTTATCTTGTGTATTGTCACACTCTACAGAAAAAATGTAGAGAACAGAACTCAATCGTGGTCAATGCGGAGGTCTACGGTATATCTAGTACAACATTGATGAGAAAGATGCAGTCATCTAAACAGACGGATCTGTAATACGGCACTCAAGGAGTGCATGGGCATTTACAGCAAGCTCGGCAGACAGAATAATCAAGGAAGAGAGTGGTGCATGCGTTATGACCACGAGTAGCATGACGATGGAGGTGATGGCAGTGACCAGGGCATTCATCTGGTTAGAGTCACAAGACTACACCCACACCTCCATACTGAATGATTCGATGAGCATGATAAAAAAAAGTGAAGGCGGTCTCTATGCGTAGGCATTGGGTAAGAATCATTGCAGAAGTAAAAAAAAAATACGTAAGGTCACCTTTATCTACGTCCCAGGACATGCGGGAGTACGGGGAAATGAAAGAGCGGACAGGTTGGCTAGCTGTACTATCGTTGAGGACGGTCAACCAATGAATCTGTCGGACATCATCAATGCCCTTCAATATGTGGGAAGGGCACAGGACTTCGACAACCATAAGTCCATGTCACTCCTTCGAATGAAAGAGATGGAAGTTGAGATAGGCACAGCCAGAAACGAGAAACTTAGTGGGCGTGTAAGAAGACTTATCAACCAACACAGAACTGGAGTCGTCAGTCGCTGAACACTGCGGGAAAGACTTAGGATGGGATCTGAGCACCTATGGACATGTTCGGAGTGCAATGTTGATGATGAAAGACCGCATATAACTCACTAACAATAACTCAATCTATTCTGAAAGATGTATGCATGCAATTTATAGGGACATCCGTTGTTCGCGATATTTTTCTTGTATCTGATATATTGGTAAACGCATATCGATTGTGGATCGACCTGTACGGAAATCACACTGTGACTCATAGTAGACACGCTCTGCAAACTTTGTTAGAACTACTTCGGTTAATTGTTTTTCAACCTTATTTGGCAGCGAGATTCCACTGACAAGTGACTCTGTGTCATTGCTGAGTACAGTTTCAGTTAGGAGTTCATCCAGCTTAAACTAACTGGCAAGTAATATATCTTGTCAAGCAATGAACTGGCGACATTGTTCATTTGTAATACTGCTCTGCGTAATTAAGTATTGTTTAACTCACAGTCCATTTGTCCTATTGAATCTGTGATGTTTATCCCTAAGTTTGATTTGGCTGGGGCAACATTTTTGAAGGGAAAATATAAAGGCTGTCTTGAGGATTCTTATTTTTCCACTGTCGGTATAGAGTTGAACACTTTTACATAGTTTTTGCTATGCCAGTAGTCGTTTGCGTAATCTGGCTGTTTTTTTTAGCTGAGCTTCTTTCTTTTATAAATTATTCTTGTCTTGTTTATATAATATTTAAAGCACTTTTATGTGAGATCACATAGACATTAATATAATCCAGTATAATTTTTGTCAGTAATCATTTGCGTAGTCTGGCAGTTTTTTTTTAAGCTGAGCTTCTTTCTGTTCTAAATTAAGTCTTGTCTTGTTTACATCATATTTTAAGCACATTTATGTGAGATCACTTAGACATCAGTATAATTCAATATAATTTAAATATCTTTAACTTGAAAGTTCATATATGCCCCGAGTCAGTTCAGGCGTAGAGGTGACTAAATGTGTGTTATTTCTTTTGTATGACCTCGTTATATACCATAAAATGATCAGTATCTCAAAAACACATGAATAATCAGCCTGCATACTCTTAGAGATTTGCTATCTCGTGCGGTGAGGCAGATTTCTGGATGCCCCAACTGCAATGAAACTGATTCCATGAATAGAATACTGTAGTATCAACAATTTGAAAGCCTCACATAAAAAAATTGAAAAACTACTCTCCTTAGATTACTAAGAACAAAATTAATGCTGCATAAAAAAAATAACCACATTTGGACAAAAACCAAAAATACTTAGAATATTTTCTTACACGGAACAGGTAAGGATCATCATAAGGAATCAGCAATGTCTAGCGGGATGTGAACCTTTGTTGTTACCATTACTTCTGTCCTTTTACCATTAAGGCTGAGTCCTTTATTTTTTATTTCCTTCACTATAATGTCTAACATTTCTTGTAACTCATTTTCACTCTTAGCGATTAAGACTGTATACATTGAGCATACATTAGATTATATATATTTTATGACCTCTGAATGTTATTCCAGGCGTGCCCGCCCCTTATGGATCTTAAAATAATCTCACTATACATACTAAACAAATCTGGTGACAGCACACAACCTCGCCTAACATCCTGTTTTATAGTTGTAACATTCCCAATTGATTTCCAGTTCTTTTGGCCACTATTTATTGCCAGTGCAGGTTCTTTATTATTCTTATATATTTGCTGTTTACGTTTATGCATTCTAAAATGTTGATTACTTCTTGGTGCTTTACTTTGTCAAATGCTTTGGTATATATATTATTGAACATAAGTATAGATTTGTTTTCACCTCTATGGCTCTTTCTACTAAAGAAAGATCTTATGATGTATATGGCATTGTTCGTACCTTTACCACCAACAAAAACGTTAAATTATAATTACACCATTATATATCGTCTGGTGCATTTCAGAAATTCGTTTTATTCTTTGACGATCAGTCTTCGTTATGCATTTAAGCGGCATGTGCCCGAAGAGTGTAGAATATTTCTTTCTGATGTTTTTAGGAACTTATTTTTTTTGTTTTGGCCTCTATGAGTATGAGAATGTCCTCTATGGTCTTTTAGCTGTCAAGGGAACTTTCAGTATTCTTCTAGGATCCCTCTCTGTGGCCTCTAATCGTCTTTTCATTTGTTTGTTTACTGCCCATGATTCGCTTCCAGAGGTTAGAATTGGCTCTATATAGCACCAATGACATCGAGTTGTTGCACAAGACGTTTTTCATTTTCTGAAATGCTATTTTGGCCTGAGCTATTCTTCTTATTGTTTGTGTGGTGCATCTTCCATCTGATGTTATTATTGTGACCATGTATATGATGAGTTACACTTGTTTCAGATTTGTTCCGTTTATTTGTATGTTGCATGGGAATGATGATTGTTCATTCGATCTGACCTTTACGTCTGTTTTCTTACTATTCAGACTGAGACCTTTCTTGTTGCCTTCTTTTACTATTATTTCTATTATTTCTTGCAGTTAATTCATTATCCGTCTCTTCTATTAAGACTGTCTTCCGGATATCGCAAATTAAGTTTATGTTGTGACAGTTGACTTCAATTCCTTTTATTGACTACTATTGGTCTCATAATATTTTCGCTGTAAAGTGAGAACAAATCCGGCGACAGAACAATCATGTCTCTGACTCCTTGTTTTATAATACGGGAGGTCAAAAAGTAATGCACACCAATTTTTTTCTCGGCTAATAATAAAGATAGGAATATGACATTTTGCACACTTGGAATATGACATGTTCCAATTATGTGTACCAAATTGCACAGCATTCTGATAAATATTACGCAATCTATGAACCGTTAAAATGGAGCTTGTCAACAATGTCCGTTACAAACAGCGAATTGTCATAGAATTTCTGGTTGCGGAAAAAGAAACTGTGGCAAACATTCATAAACGACTGTGTGCAGTGTACAAATGTTCTGCAGTCGATAGGAGCACAGTTAGTCGCTGGGTTCAGAGAATTAAAGCTGCAGAAAGTGTACGAGTGGAGCTGCATGATTTACCGCGTTCTGGACGTGTTGCCTCGGCTACCAGCACAGACATGTTAAACCGGGCTGATGCCATTATTCGTAAGGATAGGCGTATCACTAGTCAGCAATTGGCATTGCAGCTTACAGTCAGCAAGGGAAGTGCAATCGCAATTTTTAAAACTCTCGGATATTCAAAGATTTGCGCTCGATGGGTTCCTCGGTGCCTAACAAATGATCACAGAGTTCAAAGGAAAACATTCTGTTCTGAATTGTTGGAGCGTTTCGGTGTTGAAGGAGAAATGTTTTTGTCAAAAATTGTTACCGGTGACGAAACGTGGGCACATTATTATGAGCCTGAAACAAAAATGTTTTCCGGTTGTTTCCAAAATGGAGGAATTATTTTTCTCCGGCTTGGTATAGAACCGTTGATCAGAGGTTTAACAAGCCGCTATCGTAAAAACGATGTTGTTAATGAAACGTAGACCTGATACAGAATGTGTAAATTAGCAGTAGATAGTAGTGATAGTTTTTTCGGCCCTAAAACAACAACAAAAATAGGATTCTGGAATGTGCGAACAATGGCCGCTCCGACGAAACATGCACAGGTCGCGAGCGAGATGGACAGATACGATCTAGATATTTTAGGATTAAGCGAAATGCGCTGGCCTGGAACAGGTAGGAGATCTATTGATAATAAAATAGTAGTTTTTTCTGGAAGGGAAGATGGAAAACACCGTGAAGGAGTAGGCATAATGATGACAGACAAAGCTGCAAGAAGTTTATTAGAATGGGAACCGGTAAATAGCCGTCTGATACGAACACGATACAAAACAAAACATGGAAGACTTTCAATTATTCAATGTTATGCGCCTACTAACGAAGCTGATGATGAAGTTAAGGATGATTTTTATAACCAACTGCAACAACTTATAAACAAAATACCAAAACACGATCTTTTAATTGTAATGGGAGACTTCAACGCCAAAGTAGGACAAGATAACGCAGGAGTGGAACATGTGATGGGGAGAGAAGGCTGTAATACAACAAGTCAGAATGGAGAAAGATTAATAGAATTATGTTTAATAGAAAATTTAGTTATAGGTGGGACATTTTTTCCACATAAAAATATCCACAAAACAACATGGATATCTCCTGATGATAGAACATCAAATCAAATTGACCACCTATGTATTAAACAACAATTCAGATCATCATTAATAGATGTAAGAGCATACAGAGGTGCTGATGTTAATAGTGACCACAACCTGTGCATTGGGAAAATAAGATTAAAATTTAGAAACCAACAGAAGAGGTCAATTACACATAAAATTGATAGTCATAAACTGAAAGATGAAGCAATAAAGGAAAAGTTTAACATAGAGCTAAGTAATTGTTATTCAGCACTTGGTGAAATAGACTTAGATATCAATGAAATGTGGGACTCACAGAGCAAAATACTAATGACAGCAGCAGAAGCAAGTGCTGGACTGAAGAAAATGGAAAAACGAGCTTGGATCTCAGACACCACATGGAAATACATCAAAGAAAGAAGAGAAGCGAAGAGAGCCATGACTAATGTAAAGACAGATCTTGGAAAGGTTCTGGCAAAAGCAACATACAAAGAATTAGACAACAAAGTGAAAAGTTCGGCAAGAAGAGATACAAGAGCTTATATAGACAACTTGGCAGAGAAAGCAGAGACAGCTGCAATTACAGGAGACAGCAGAACTCTTTATACTGTACAAAAGATGCTGACAAACACCTATACATCCAGTGGAACACCAATTCTAGACAAATCTGGATTAATGCTAACAACAAGCGCAGACATAAAAGCCCGTTGGGCGGAACACTTCAAAGAAATTCTTAACCGTCCACTACCTCACAGTTTAATAGATTTTGAAGCTGAAACACCAGCAGCAGAATTAGATGTAAATTTAGATGACTTCACCTTGAGTGAAATAGAAACCACCTTAAAGCTAATGACCAATAACAAGGCTGCTGGAGAGGATAAGTTAACAGCTGAGATCCTCAAGGCAATTGATAGCCATAATTTAATACATCTCCAAAAAATGTTCAACATCATTTGGAAAACAGAGAAGACGCCTCATAAATGGAAAAAAGGAATCATTGTTAAGATCCCAAAAAAGGGCAATCTTAGAGATTGTAACAATTGGAGAGGCGTGACACTTTTGTCAGTTGCCTCAAAATTATTCTGTAAAATCATCCTAAATAGAATAAAGGATTCAATAGATACAGTAATGCGTGAAGAACAGGCTGGGTTTAGAAAAGGGAGAAGCTGTCTTGACCACATTTTCACTCTACGACTTATATTGGAGGAACACATTGAAAAGCAAAAACCTTTTGTACTTAACTTCATCGACTTCAAAAAAGCATTTGATAGTATTCATAGAGATTCTTTGTGGAAAATTCTGAAGCAATATGGCTTACCATCAAAAATCATAAATATTATCAAAGACATGTATGATGGTTACACATGTGCAGTTCGAACAGAGGAAGGACTGAGCGAATGTTTCCCAATAGAAACTGGGGTTAAACAAGGATGTATTTTATCGCCCTTGTTATTTGGAATTGTTATGGACTTCATAATGAAGAAATGCTGCACTGGTAATAAAGGCATCGAATGGATACAAGGAGACCATTTGGAGGACCTGGACTTTGCTGATGACATAGTTCTCATCAGCAATCAGATAAAAACGATGCAGGAAAACACAAATGAACTATCATCAATAGCCAGCAAAATTGGGCTTGAGGTCAATCATGAAAAGACTAAAGTCATGAAAAGTTTAATTCCAACAAGTGACAAAATATACATGGAAAACAAACCAGTAGAAGAGATCGATCACTTCATCTATCTTGGAAGTCACATTGATCGAGAAGGGGATACGAGCAAAGAAATTAGAATCAGACTGGCTAAAGCAGCAATGTCTTTCAGAAGCCTTGAAAAGTTGTGGAAATCAAAACTCATTAGCACAAACACAAAACTTAGGCTATTCAAATCAAATGTACTATCAACCCTTACGTATGCGTGTGAAAGCTGGAAAACAACAAGAGATATAGAAACAAAGTTGAACGCATTCGAAAATAAATGTCTAAGGAAAATACTTGGTATAGAATGGAACGAATTCAAAACAAACGAGGAAATTAGAGAAATCGCCAATCAACCACTAATATCTTCAGTAATAAAGAAAAGACGATGGTCATACGTTGGACATGTGATGAGAAGAGATAATAATCGAATAGCAAAGCAAGCCCTCATATGGGAAACAACAGGTAAAAGAAAAAGAGGAAGACCCAGGGAGACACTGAGAAGAACATTGATGAGAGAGGCAAGAGCAGCAGGAATCGGCTCCCTCAATGAGATAGAACTGCTTGCACAGAACAGAGACAGATGGCGAGATTTGATAAAATATCTTTAAAAGAAAACTGCTAGAACAAAAATTCATATAGGAGAAGGTGTATCTTGGTCTACGCCCTATGGGCCGGTTACGGCTCGAAAGGTCAATAGATAGATAGAAACAAAAATGCAGTCAATGGAATGGCATCATCCGCAGTCACCAAAAAGAAAAAAATTCAAAACATCTCAATCAGCCGGAAAGGTGATGCTCACTGTCTTCTGGGACATTGATGGTGTGATTCTTGTTGATATAATGACAAGAGGTGAGATAATCAACTCGACAGCTTACATCAATACACTGACAAAACTCAAAAATCGGTTCCACAGAGTTCGGCCTAATAAGCCATCTGCAGATTTGTTGCTTCAACATGACAATGCACGCCCTCACACAAGTCTGGTAACACGGGACACACTTTGACAATGATGAGGGTGTGATCCGTGCAGTTAAAAAATGGCTACGCGAGCAGGACAAAACTTGGTACAAACGAGGCATTCATGACCTAGTTTCGCGTTGGCGTAAGGCAATACGCTTGGACGGAGATTATGTTGACAAATAGGTAGTGTCAAGGGGATGTTCAGCTACAATCTGTGAAAATTTCACACATTTTGCCCGAATAGTTTCCGAGAAAAAAAATTGGTGTGCATTACTTTTTGACCTCCCTACGTATATTGGAACCACCCTGTTTGGTTGCTAATTCTTATGGCTACTGTTATGGCTACTCAGCTACAGAAGAATGTTGAAAGTTCCCTGGACAGATAAAAAGACCAATGAGGAAGTTCTCAAAGAGGCCAACACAAAAAGGGAGCTCTTAAAAAACATCAGAAAGAAGCAATCAACATTTTTCGGGCACATCATGAGAAGAGGAAAGTTGAAATACTTGGTTACAACTGGCAAAATAAAAGGAAAGAGAGATCGCGGACGACAAAGAGAGAAAATACTGGATAGCTTGGTGTCATGGCATGGAAAAGAGTAAACAACAGCACTGATACGATGCACTGTAGATAGAAGATTGTGGAGGGACATGATCGCCTACGCCAACCGGCAGGGTACATGATGATGACTGTTATACTTTTTAATGATTCTCAGATCCTTGCTATCAATGTTTAATTTCTGTAGCAAATATATATATTATATATATATATATATATATATATTATATATATATATATATATATCTCATAGATTAGGGTCAGTTTGAAAAGATCAACTACGTATGGCATCAAAGTCAAGGTCAATAAAAATTCGAAAAGGGCAGAGCGGCCACGGTCAAAATACCACAGCCATATCTAATGTGAAAAATAGGATAAATTATGGAACTATAAATTGCTAATTATAAGATAAACCAGGTTCGATATGAGAAACAGTTAAGATCAATAAACAGTCAACCTAGAAAAAGCACAGTTAAATTATAATTTGGAACGAAGGAACATTTAACTTAAAAATTCATAAGAAGTTCATACACAATAACAATCAACTATGAATGCCTAGAAGATGAAAGTTTATGTATGATACATGGAGAATCGGATCGACAGAACACCAACCTTAGTCTTAAAAAAAGACTTATATGAAAACCTATTACAAAAAAATAAACATTATCAAGCTGTCAAAATTGTATCATATCTCAAGGACAAGACTGTCTAATCTGTGTGTGTAATTAAATTGGTCACATGTAATAAAGGACTTTGACGCTGCATATATTACTATAAAGGGTTAAGGCATAAAAATGCGAAGCTGCAGTAAAGCTGAATGTGAGGAACAAAAAAATAGTATGTAAGAAGCTTTACGTGATAAGTGGACGACACAGACTAAACAACGTTCCTGTCCAATAGGCCTTCATCAGGAACCAAAAAAAAAAAACACACACACACACACTAATAACGAAACAACCAAAACAAAAACAATCGAAATGTGTTAAATAAAACAAAATAAACTATCCTGTCAAAACAAAAGGGATAGCAACCAAGTGCGGCTGTCGTGAACGTAGAGAAACGTGCACAAATGTGCGCAAATGCACACAGAACCAGAGGAGTTCACACAGGGGTCAGTGTGCAAACACAAAGGAGAAAGAATCGAATAGTAGACTAACAGGTGTTCAAAAGACGGTAAGAGTGAGATGTCTGAGAGTGGGGTACAATAAAAACAAATGAGAGGTAAGGAGCACAGAAAAAAAAGGTATAGAGGAGAACACCGAAGTGTCTCATAAGGGACTAGAGGAGAAGAACTATAAATAGCATGGCATAGTAAGTAGACCAAAGAACCCAAATATGTGCAGTAGAGAAGGCTATGCAAAAGGGAAGGAGCAACCAAAAGGAAACTATGCGTATGAGTGTGATACATTCATACCTCTCGGGGTCAGCGAACCATACTGGACTATGAGGCGATTTTCCTATAAACTTTATTATCACCAACGTTATTACAAATTGAACATATTTATGTGGAATGTGAGAACACTGTGTCAAAATAAGAATTGATACCTCTGTACGTTAGCAGTACCTGTTATTTCAAATTTTATATTTGTTTAAAAATCATCATCCTCAGCATCATCGAGTGCCGTCTCCGCAACGAAGGTTGGCTACCATGGAGCGCCATTTTGCTCTGTCTCTTGCTTTGATGGTGCAGGTTGTCATAGGCTGATTTGTCCATCTTTTGATGTTACTCGTCCATGTTAGTCTTGGTCTGCCTCTTTTACCTTGTATTTTCCCCTCCAGGAATACTTTTAGTAGGCTGTTGTGTCTTTTAACATGGCCCAAAAATCGCATATTTAAAAAATAAATAAATAAAATAATAAACATTATTAGAAAATATAAATGTTGACAGGAAAACTGAGAATAACAAGTAACACATTCTGGAAACACAAAGCAGCAATCAAATCTGACAATCATTTTGGAATGTTTGAATACATAAAACTAGATGTTTGGTAAGGTTGTACAATTTCATCATATTTATTCAATTTCTGTTGTGAAATCATGCTAGGTTTCCGGAATATTAGTTGGCGATCATAATATAAACAACCCAGATGCATCCTGATGATACAGATTTAATCAATAAAATTAATATGAGGTATAGTAGATTATTAACTTTATAATGATGGAAAATGAAAAGGCCTTAGTCTTCACAGAATTAAAATAAAAAAAAATAAATATAGTAGCAACCAAGATAAAGACATCCACGAAATGATTAATTAAAAACAAATGGAGTTGTATAGATCAGTGAATTCATGAACTGTACAAGGAAACGATGATACCTCATTTGGTGACTATATTACATAAGTGACAGTTGTTAGGAACAAAGCTGTATTTCAAAGAATGAAAAAAAATACATTGTTATGCAACGCATTTTGACAACGGAGATAAGAAAAGGACCGTCGTTGTTATGTCGAACCGACCTTGACGTATGACGTGATTACTAAACTATCGAACTACATCATCATCATCATCATCATGTGCCTTACCGGTTGGCGTAGGTGATCGTGTCCCTCCACAATCTTCTATCCACAGTGCATCGTATCAGTTCTGTTTTTGACTGTTTTTCATGCCATGACACCAAGCTATCCAGTATTTTCTCTCTTTGTCGTCCGCGATCTCTCTTTCCTTTATTTTGCCAGTTGTAACCAAGTATTCCAACTTTCCTCTTCTCATGATGTGCCCGAAAAATATTGATTGCTTCTTTCTGATGTTTTTTAAGAGTTCCCTTGTTGTGTTGGCCTCTTTGAGAACTTCCTCATTGGTCTTTTATCTGTCCAGGGAACTTTCAACATTCTTCTGAGAAATCCCATCTCTGTGGCCTCCAATCGTCTTTTCATTTGTTTGTCTACTGTCCATGATTCGCTTCCATAGGTCAGAATTGGTTCTATATAGCACCGATGAACTCTCTTTCTCGTTTTTATTGACATAGATTTGTTGCATACGATATTTTTCATTTTCTTAAATGCTATTTTGGCCTGAGCTATTCTGCTTTTTATTTGTGTGGTGCATCTTCCATCTGATGTTATTATTGTGCCCAAGTATTTCAAACGTTGTACTTGTTTCAGATTTGTCTTGTTTATTTTTATGCTGCATGCTGGTGATGATTGTTTCTTCGATATAACCATTACTTCTGTTTTCTTGCTATTCAGACTGAGACCTTTCTTGTTGCTTTCTTTTACTATTATGTCTATCATTTCTTGTAGTTCGTTCTCAGTCTCTGCTATTAAGACTGTGTCATCCGCATATCGCAAATTATTTATGTTGTGACCGTTGACTTCAATTCCTTTTTTGTCTACTATTGATCTCATAATATATTCGCTGTAAAGTGAAAACAAATCCGGTGACAGAGCACAGCCTTGTCTGACTCCTTGTTTTATATATTGGAATTGTCCTGTTTGGTTGTTAATTCGTATAGCTGCTGTTTGTTGCCAGTACATGTTTTTTATGATTCGCAGATCCTTGCCATCAATGTTTAATTTCTCCAGCATATTGATTATTTCCACATGCTTTACCTTGTCAAATGCTTTGGTGTAGTCTATAAAGCACATATATAGATCTTTCTTTACCTCTATAGATCTTTCTATCAATGTTCTTAAGATGTATATTGCATTATTGGTGGCCTTTCCTTCCACAAATCCACATTGTTCCTCACTTATTTCTGGTTTTATTTTGTTCCTTACACGTCTCATGATTATTCTTAGTAATAGTTTAGTCATATGGCTCATGAGACTAATAGTGCGGTGGTCTTCACAATCAGTGGCTCCTGACTTCTTCGGTATGGCTACAAAGATAGATTTTAGTAGATCTTCGGGTATGTGTCCAGTGTTATATATGTCATTGAGTAGTTTTGTTATGACTTGTACTCCTAGCTCTCCTAATGCATTTATCTCTTCGATTGTTATATTGTGTCAGGACCTGGAGCTTTGCCTCTTTTCATGTGTTGAATTGCGTCCTCCATTTCGCTCTGCATTATTGGTGGTCCTGTGTCTTCATTTGAATTGTTTAATTCTGGTCTTTCATCATCATAGAGTTGACTGTTATATTCTGTCCATCTTTCCATTGTCTTCTCCTGTCCCATTATTATATTTCCTTCCTTTGATTTCACACATCCTGAAATTTTGACTTCTTTTCTTCCTGTTAATTCATTTATCTGATTGTGCATAAATTTTGAGTCTTTCTGTTGTTGTTTTTCCATTTCTTCACATTTCTGTTTTAACCATCCTTCTTTGCTTCACTGGACTTGTTTTGGATCTCTTTGTGCAATATTTTGTATGTCCGTTCTTCTTTCTTATGTTTTCTTCTTTCGTCCATTAGTTGCAATATTTCTTCTGTCATCCATTTCTTTTTGTTGATTCTTTTAGTCACTGGTATTAGTTCTTTTGATGTTTGTTGTTTGAGCATTTCCCACTGCTCCTGGATGTCCTGTATTTTCTCAATAGCATTATATCTATTTTGTACTATCGTGCTGTACTTATCACTCATCTGTTTATCTAATCTTAGCATATCTAGTTCTAATTTTATATTTCTTTGTGATTTCTGTGCCTTCCGCAGTTTTATTCTTATCTTTCCAACTACTGGTACATGGTCACTATTGCAATCTGCTCCTGGCCTTGTTTTAACAGATGTTAGCCCATTCCTGAATCTTCTCTGTACCAGTATAAAATCAATTTGATTGTGTACTTTTTTGTCTGGGCTTTGCCATGTCCATAGTCGCCTAGGGTGTTGTTTGAACCAGGTGTTACCTATAATCATTTCATGTGTCTTTGCCCAATCTATCAATCTATCCCCTCTGTCATTCGTCTCTCCAAGGCCATGCCCCCAGTCACATTTTGCACTTTAGCTGTTCCTACCTTTGCATTGAAATCCCCTAATATAATAGTTATTTCATGGGGTTTACACTGTTCCATGGTTGCCTCTAGCTCCTCGTAAAAAGTGTCAATGTCTTCTTCTTCGCTATTACTTGTTGGTACATAAACTTGAATTATGTTGATATCCATTGGTCTTCCTCTCAATTTTACTAGCAGAATTCTGTCTGAAACTGGCCAAAATCCTGTCACTGTTTTGCTTCTTTCTCTATCTAACATGATGCCTACTCCTCTTTCGTGTGTGGTTCCCCCAGAGTAAATTACATTTCCACTGTCGCGTTGTAATAATCCTGCTCCTTTCCATCTCATTTCACATAGTCCCAAGATGTTCAATTTCATTCTCTTCATTTCTTGATTGATGTTATCTAGTTTTCCAACCTGGAATGCTGATCTAACGTTCCAAGTTCCTATTGCTAGTGTCTCTTTATTTTTGATTTTGCACACAGTTGCTTGATGACGATCGGGTGTCACCTGTAGCACATGACGCTCCCTACCTGACGAGTTGGCTGTGAAGTCCCCATTAACGTTGTTAGCTGTAAATATAAGATTGTGATTGTTCATAATTATTCCAGGCAGGATAAGAAGGTAGTTTGCCATTCCTTTCCTTCTTGGCAGTGACTGTACTAGTCGGAGATCGCAGCCATTGTCTCTATACATGAGATCCTCTGCCTGCCATCGCGGCGTGGGGACCATAAACGGCACTACTTGTAGGCTGCTCCCACAACACCATCCATCACCTGCTCCAATGGCTTCACATAACCCTGATATAGGGGCTGAACGGGAGCTCCACCTTTCCCAGGGGTGTCCCGAAGACTAGCGGAGGAAAGGAGACGTCTTACTCCTCCTTTGGTAGGGCAGAGCTCTACCCCGCTAACCGATATCGAACTACGGAGGCCAAGAAATGTGGTTTTTTACACAAGAATGTTAAAAATATTAATGAAGTTCTTAAAATAAAAACCAAAGCAAAAAAAAAAGGCTTATTACCAACATCAGGAGTGAACAATCATGTGAAAATGTAATGAGAAGTGAACATATAGAATATATTGTGACAAGTGGGTAAATTAAGGGAAGAAGAGATATAAGGCAAGAGGTATAACAGATACCAGACAGTTTAAGTAGGTGATTTGGTAGAAAGTCAACAACAGAAATGATCAATAACTATAGAGGTAAGAAGTTGTGGAGAGATATGATTATCTGAGCGTGCAGATTTTTTTCAATATTGTTATTTCAAAACCACAAATAGTGGCCACCAACAAATGTTTTTGGTATGTTGTTTGATTATTTAGTATTCACTTTCGCATGTCAAAACCAGCTCGACATAACAATAGAGCCCTCTTTCCTATCTCCATTTTTGCATAATATATTTTATTCATTCTTTGGAGTGCAGCCTTTTTCCAGAACTATTATCACTTCAGTGGTATATCCACCATGTGGAGTCAAAAACGTTTCCATGTACAGTGTATGAATTCACTGGCCTATTTTACTACTACTCTATTTTTAATTGCTCATTTACTTGATAATGGTGATTTATTAAAAGACAACGGAGAGATTAAAAATTAACTTTTTAAGCCGTTGAAGAGTCGATAAAATATATCAGTAATATATCCAGAATCTATAAAAGAAAAAAAGAAAACTTATAGAAACTCACTTGTTCGTCCTCCCGTTCTGTTCTGCAGCCTCCTAGCACTAACCTATATTGCTTTGCTCAGCTGGCTGTGCTGAAGAAACCAGTGCCGCTTAAGTGGAATTCCTTACTCACCTCTGTTAGATAATTCCGTTTCGTGACATTTTGTCTTTGCCAGACTGCAATAGACTTTCCTATCTGATACATTCCATTTATCTCCTTCATTTTTTAAAACAATTTGACGCAAATAAAACAACCAGATTCTTTCTTTCTCACAGGTACTGTAGCAAAGCTTTTAAACATGTTCTCATGTGTGTGTTTTCATTCTTTTTTTAAGGTTAAATGTTGTACATTGTGAGGTAAAAGAGGCGTGTTGGTGTGTAATGTATAATCAGTTACTTGTCAGGATACAATCGTGTTGTGAGTTACGGAACACGTGTGTTGTGAATATTCACTTGAATTCTGCTTACATGCACATTGTTTATTTGGTGACGTGGTTGCTGCGAATTAAATCCTTTCTCTGAAAGCCATCAGCTATTCAGCAATCACAATTCCGTTTACTTCAAGAACGCCATCAGCAAATTTATGAAAGATCAAATCTTTTTTTCTATTGGAGGTCTTTAGTTCGTTTGTACTGACGCCACCGCAGTCCAGGCATTCCCATATCCGCTCTGCCGCCCGTTCCAGCAAGCATAAAATAATTCGTCTACCAATTAGCCCTGTCCTGCATTAATTGACGGTGTTGTCTTCTTTCCCGCTGAGATGCTTTTCCTGCTTTCACTCTCCCCCTTCCCCATTTTTTTTTAGAATTCTTCCGTGGGAGGTGTAATTATTTACGCAGTTTGTTCGCCATATCTGGAGCTCTTGAATTGTCACGGATCAGACCGTAGTGTTAAATAGATTGCGGACTTTACGCAGTACACAACTGAAACAATCAATAAATGTCTGATCTTGCCACATTTATTTTCCGGCGAACAATCATTGGCGAATTATTAGATCCTAGTGTTCGGCCGCAGAAAAACAAAGTGTGACTATTTTTAAAAATTTTATTTACTTATGAAAGGCCCTGGTATCACTGCAAACGAATTAAAATACATAATTGCTCTACCGCCCGTGCCAGCGTAATCATCCGAAGTAATATCACATCTCCCAAACAAAGAAAGGTAACTGTAGTCCCCATCGTAGCAGTCTCAGCACACGCCAAAAGACATAAGGCGAAACCGCGCACAAAGTGAACACAGCCAACTGTTCCCTGTCATACGATATCATCACTCATCATAAACAATTGGAATATCGAAACATGATCAAAACGGATGAGACACACAGCTCACAGTGTACACAGAGCACTTAACTCAGTAGCTGCTGCAACAAGCCGGACTTGGAATATGAGGAAACTGCAACAAGGAACACTTTTCATACATATCCTTCAATTGTTCCCGCCGCCTATCCACCATATACCGGAAGTTCACGTCATCTTGAAAATGATGATCGTCGTATTTTTTAAAATGTATAGCGTTTGATGATGTTAGGCCATCATTGTTGACTCCAATTCCGAACATATAGACACACAGTTCATCGTAAGATTATTCCCGTCGCACATCAAACAACAAACTAAGATTAGCTTTTCGGCCGGTCTAGGGATGTACAATGAGCCATTACGATGACGTAGCACACAACAATGTCGTACACAACAATTTCGCTCCCTTTAGATTCCTGATTACTCTAGTGAAAGCAGCCTACGACGAACAAAACACGGTGCAAATTCCCTAAAGAGATAAAAGTGCGGCTGACGAAGTAGTTTACATTCATGAGTAACCTATTTTTTATGTATGGTGCTGGAGCCTCCTCCTTTTCTCTTTTTGCGTCTGTCCTCTGATAATCTCGTCGACTCTCTTTCGAATGTAGTTTCACATTTCTTTATTTCTGCTTTCAATGCGACACACACTGTCGCCAGATTCGCTGAGTTATTTTACTGATGAAGAATATTATATATATATATATATATATATATATATATATATATATATATATATATATATATATATATATAATATATATTATCAAATGGTAAAGACCATGAAATTGATAATATTTCCACCGAAGTATCGTAGTAAAATCTTGAAACAACTGTGCCCTACCTTTACAAACTCCTTGTTCAATGTTGGGGAGATGGAGACATACCGCTGGATATGAAATGATGCAAAGTGTGTGACATTACATAAGAACAAAGGAGACAAATAGCTAGTCTTATATTATGTTCATCGTCCGATTATTTTCATCGCACATTGAATAACTGTCCATAAACGCTCAGATCTCCTCCTCAGCATATCTCGTCACATGAAACGACTGAATAATAAAAATATGCTGATTCACAAGTCCCGTTTTCCCTGTAGCTCTATTGAATTTAAGCAACAACCCTCTTGACCTACAGATCCGGTAGTCATACCAGTGCTGTTATTCACAAACAATTTCAAAAACTGTATCTCGTCCTACTTCTCTTCGAACATTAAGATTATACAATGTGTACACAACATGCTACTTCGTCCATCGTTATGACGTAGTGCGCACAACAATTGCAGCGCTTGATTCTTTGAGAAGACCGCAGTCACGTGCACGAACACCGTTGCACCGGCACAGAATCCTTACAGTGAAGCCATTAGTTGACTTGGCAGAGCGATCTACATGTAAGAGCTGGAAATAATCGCCGCCGAACAAATTCTACGGTGGTTATTTAACTGGTTAGAAAACCATGGCGTAGTAGACACAGCGACTTGATGATAACAGAGGAAGGTAGTCGCTTCTATTCTACATTTAATCTCCTTGTGCAGCTTAGGTCTTCAACAAACACTTACCAAGTCGTTCTGTTTCTTGTCATTCTTTTAAGATCATTCCCTGTCATACCCTTTTATTCTGCGTAAGCATCCATTAATGAAAGTCTGTATCTTCATGGTTGTCAATTTGTTGTTCTCCATGTTTCACAGCCACATAATAGGATTGACTTAACATTGGAGTTGAACATTTTTATTTTTGTATTCTAATTTCTTTGGACTTTCATATGTTTCCCAGTGCAACAAAAGCTCCTCTTGCTTTTGATATCCTTATTTTGGTATCATTTTCTGTTCCTCCCTCTTTATCTATATTACTACCCAGATATATGTAAGATTGTACGCCTAGTAGAGGTATTTCTCCTAATTTTATTTGGTTATTGCCAACTGCATTATCTCTCATAATGTTTGGTCTTATCTCTATTAATTTTCAGTCCTAGCTGTTGTGATCTTTCATCACGTTTGTTCATTTTATCCTGCATCTGTTGATGGCTGTGTGATAGGAGAGCTATATCATCAGCAAAGTCTAAATCATCAAGTTGCTTGGTCAGTGACCACTGGATTCCATTTCTTTTGTTTTGAGTTATTTTCATAATACAGTCTATGAACAGTAGAAAGAGAAATAGGGACAGAAGGCGTCCCTGCCTTACTCCTGTTCTTATTTCAAATGCTTCTGTAAGCTGCCCTTCGTGCACCACACTACATTTCATTCCTTAATACATTGTTTTTATCAGGTTAATAAACTTTATGGGGATTCCGTAATGACTCAGCAACTTCAAAATCATTCCTCTGTCTAAACTATCAAATGCCTTATCGTAATCTATGAATCCAATATAAAGTGGGGACTGTAGTTCTAAACTTTGTTCAACTATTATACTTAGAGTAGTTATTTGATCAGCACATGATCTGTTCTTCCTAAAGCCTGCTTGTTCATCTCTCAAGTGTTTCTCTATGGCTTCTTTTAGTCTCTCCAGAATGATTCTGCCTAATATTTTTCCTGGCACTGATAGTAGCATAATTCCCTATAGTTTGTGCACTCCTGTAAACTTCCTTTCTTTGGTCGTTTGATCATATAACCTTCTTTCCAGTCTTTAGGTATTTCTTCCCTCTCCCAAATGTTATCTAATAGATTATGTAACATCTTGGTAGAGGTGTTAATATCTGCTTTGATGGCTTCCGAAGGAATTTCATCTGGTCCTGTGGCTTACCATTTTTAATAGCTTGATGGCTTTAATTATTTCTTCCTTGCTTGATTTTCCACAGTTAACGTGTAACTCTTCTTCTGCTGATAGTATATCTGGAGGATTATTTGAGCCGGGTCTGTTGAAAAGTTCTTCAAAGTGCTCTTTCCATCTCTCCCTTTGTTCCCTTATATTACTAAGCAGATTTCCTTTCTTACCTTTAATAAAGGCATTGATCTGTATGTATTTTCCACCTAATTTCTTTGTGCTGTTGTACAGTTCTTTCATATTCCCTTTATTTGTTGCTTCCTCTGCCTCTTTAGCTAGTCCATCTATATATTTCCTCTTATCCCTTTTAATGCATCTTCTCACTTCTTTGTTAACCTTTGTGTGAGCTTCCTGTGTTTTGGCTTTATTACTTCTCGTTTTCCAGCCTTTAATGGGTACCGTGTTTTTTTTCTGGAAAGTAAAGCAGCACGGGCGTAATACCGACCACATTACTCCAACAATCATGTGCCGAAGGTCTGTAAAATTTATGGTCACTAACACCCTTTACGCCACTTGGCGTTACTTTACTTTTTTTAAAATACTTCTCGTTTTGCTTTTATTTATGTCTGCTTTCTTGTTCTTTCAAGAGTGAGGTAGTGATTCACCAAACAGACCGCAGGCAGTATACGAACTCCGTAACACGGGCGCAGAATCCATACGGTGCAATCTTCAGTTCACGTTTGAACACACATCTACACTAGAGAGGTGAAATTAATTAACCTTCGACGCATATCCTACAGCGTTGAGTGAAACATTAACTGTATTACATCATCTTGGAACCGAAGACCCCGATTATAACAATTATAAGGGTGTATCCCTCCTGAATATAACAGGAAAGACATTCGGCACATTTACAAGAATCGTTTTAGTGCGTACACAAACTAGCAGAATGTATCCTTCCCTATGACCAGTGTGGGTTTAGAGCTGGACGTCAACCACCGTTGCTCCTGCAGCTGATGGAAAGTAAAAATCATATTGTTTTTACTTTCCATCAACTGCAGTAGAAGTGTACAGAACAGTGAAGACCTCTATCTGTTGTCTTCGTTATTCTCACAAATACTTTTGATACGATGAGCAGCGCGGGTCTATAAAGGGTGCTGTAAAATGTTGACTTTAAGATGATTATGCCATTTCACAAGAATATTCTGCCACTATTCAGTTCGATGGCAAATTATCTAAACCTTTTGAGGTTAAATGTGTAGTCAGCAGCGATGTGTCCTTGCTCCTACCCTTTTCGGAATATTTTTGCTGTTTTTCTGAAGCCGTCTTTAGACATCATCAAAACAAGATCCGACGGCTTCTTAAACTTAAACATACAGCATGGGTCAACACCAAATTAACACTCAGGATAAGATTATAATTTATCAAAACTGTGCACTTAGCACATTTCTGTATGGATCCGAAACTTGAACTACCAAAGTGACGCTAGTTTACGGCAAAACCGCTATATTCGGGCCTCTCAGCCCGACATATCCGTCTTCTTCGGTATGGGTAGATTTTCCTAATACTTTTTGCTCTGCCAGTGACCATAATCCACCACTCTGCTTGACTTTTAACTGTCAAGGGCTCTTTAACGTAAGCGAGCGCACATCTGACTTCCTTTTCTGATCGGTATCCGAGAGGACTATAGTCCGTTAACAAATTTGTGTTTAACTCGACATCATTTTTCTCGGAATCGAATTTGGTGTTTTGTGTGTGATTTTATTTGCAGGTATTCTTAGATTTTCTTCGACTTTAGGAATCTGTAGCACTATGTCCAAAGGTAAAGTGAATTTGCAAATAAGGATGTTTCTTAAATAAATTGTATTGTAAAATATTACGACCAAAAAAAAAACAACAGAAAATTGAAGCCTTTGAAATCTGGATTTATAGAATGGATAGAATTAGATGGAAGGAAAAGAAAACAAATGATGAAGTTTTAAAACAACTAAAAATGAAAAGAGAACTACTAAACACAATTAGAACAAGACAAATGAAATTTTTGGGGCATGTTAAAAGACACAACAGCCTACAAAAAGTAATATTGGAAGGAAAAATACAAGGTAAAAGAGGCAGACCAAGACTAACATGGAAGAGTAACATCAAAAGATGGACAGGTCAGCCTATGTGACAATCTGCACCATCAAAGCACGAGACAGAGTGGAATGACTCTCCATGGTAGCCAACCTTCGATGTGGAGATGGCACTCATGATGATGAAGACACGTACGTGCACACACACTCACTCACTCACTCACTCACTCTCTCACTCACACTCTCTCACTCACTCTCTCTCTCTCTCTCTCTCTCTATATATATATATATATATATATTATATATATATATATATATATATATATATATATAATCATTAACCTGTCTGATCAATGTTCTTCTCAGTGTCTCTCTGGGTCAGCCTCTTTTCCTCTTAACTGTTGTTTCCCACATGAGGGCTTGCTTTGTTATTCGGTTATTATCTCTCCTCATCACATGTCCAACATATAACCATCGTCTTTTCTTGGTTACTGAAGATATTAGTGGTTGATTGGCGATTTCTCTAATTTCTTTGTTTGTTTTGAATTCGTTCCACCCTATACCAAGTATTTTCCTTAGACATTTAAAAAAAAAAATGCATTCAACTTTGTTTCTACGTCTCATGTCTCTTGTTGTTTTCCAGCTCTCACATGCATATGTAAGGATAGATAGTAGATTTGATTTGAATAGTCTAAGTTTTGTGCTTGTACTGATGAGTTTGATTTCCACAACTTTTCAAGGCAACTGAAAGACATTGCTGCTTTAGCTATTATGATTCTAATTTTTTTACTTGTATCCCCTCCCGATCAATGTGACTTCCAAGATAGATAAAGTGGTCGATCCCTTCCACTGGTTTATTTTCCATGTATATTTTGTCGTCTGTTGGAATTAAGCTTTTCATGACTTTAGTCTTTTCATGATTGATCTCAAGCCCAATTTTGCTGGCTATTGATGATAGTTCCTGCGTTGTTTTTATCTGACTGCTGATGAGGACTATGTCATCAGCAAAGTTGAGGTCCTCCAAATGGTCTCCTTGTATCCATTCGATGCCTTTATTACCAGTGCAGCATTTCCTTCCTCTGTTCGAACTGCACATATGTATCCATCATACATGTTTTTGATAATATTTATGATTTTTTATGGTAAGCCATATTGCTTCAGAATTTTACACAAAGAATCTCTATGAATGCTGTCGAGTGCTTTTCTGAAGTCAATGAAGTTAAGTATAAAAGGTTTTTGCTTTTCAATGTGTTGGAATATATATATAAATAAACTGCAAAGAAATTGTATACTCACATATAATGAGACCAGACCAAATGTCATCAAGAGCATTCTAAGAACAACATAACAGAGGGAAAGAGGAAGAACAAAGAAGAGATGGATATGTCGAATAAAAGACATATGCAAAGACAAAAATATTTCCTTTTTAACAGCAACCAGATATGCCAAAGAATGACATTCCATTAATGAAAAAAAAAATCAACCAACAAACAACCAAATATCTAAAGCCACCAAAGTAAACTGACAACAACCTCCTTTCTCTGCGCCGCTTATATGCACCAGCAGCAAGATAAAAGAAGAAAGATGAAGAACAAGATTCATTCATTTTTATCTCAGCCCGAAGACTGCACAAAGTGCGGAAGTTATATGTTCTCCACAACTGGCAATTTGCTACTAGTTCTTGTAGTTCTTCGTTCTTTCTTAGACCATTGTTAAGCTTTCCCTAGTAATTGTTCTATGGATCTGCCTTATTTTCCATTTTACTGGATGGTTTGCAGATGAATACCTGGTAGTGAAGTCTTTCTTCATTTATTCTCAGCACATGACCTAAATATTTTCAACGTCTTCTTATAAAACTTGACACATTTTGTTGTTTAGACTCGTCTCTCACCTGTTCGTTTGAAATGTATTCTTTCCAGCTTATATTTAAGGTCGTAAGTAGACATTTGTTTCCAAAGACATTTAATTTCCTTCCCAAAGTCTTGTTGAATTTCCAACTTTCATATCCATATGTTATTGAGTTATTTGTAATTTATCATCATTGCACTCCGAACATGTCCATAGGTGCTCAGATCCCCTCCTCAGCAAGTCTCGAAGTGTCCAGCGACTGACGACTCCAGTTCTGTGTTGGTTGATAAGTCTTCTTACATGCCCACTAAGTTTTTAATTACTGGCTGTGCCCATCTTAACTCCATCTTTTTCATCCGAAGGAGTGACGTGTACTCATGGTTGTCAAAGTCCTGTGTCCTTCCCACTTCCCGGAAGGCACTAATGATGTCCGCCCGATCCATTGGTTGACCGTCCTTAACAATAGCGCACCTAGCCAATCTGTCCACTCTTCTCATTTCCCCATACTCCCGCATGTCCTGGGACATAGACAAAAGCGGCCTTACTTATATTTGACTTCTGCAATGACTCTACCCAATGCCTGTGTACAATGCCCGCCTCCACTTTTTTTATCATGCTCATCGAATCACTCAGTATGCAGGCATGGGTGTAGTCTTGTGACGCTAACCAGAAGAATGCTCTGGTCACTGCTATCACCTCCATCGTCATGCTACTCGTGGTCATAACATATGCGCCACTGTCTTCCTTGACTATTCTGCTTGCCGAGCATTCTATAAATGCCCATGCACTCCTTTAGTGTTGTCTTACAGATCCGTCTGTATAGATAACCGCATCTTTCTCATGTGTTATCCCAGAAGAGACCATTGACCACGACTGAATTCTGTTCCCTACATTTCCTGTCGAGTGTGACAATACACGAAAATGTCCCTCTGAATAACGTAGGCACCGGTATCCACTCCTCACCAGCAATGATATTGGTAAGCCCACATTCCTGTTTGATGACATCTTATGCTCGGCCACCCATGATTTGCCATGATTTTTAGGTTGACACCTTTCCCTATATTGAGCTCGTGGTGCAATGGATACACTTTATCTACACTTATCTTCGGGTATGCCCACGACCTCCAGATCTTTAACCTGTCATCCATGGTTGAAATGTCAAGAAGTTACCTCATTGCAGATTTCTTCACCCCAAGATAATATGCATAGCTTTACTCTGTATTTTCTCCAGCCTGTCAATTTGCATCATACTGACAGTAAGAATTGCTAGGGCGTACTCGATTAGTGCAAGGACTATTCCCTGGAACAGAAGAGTAAGTAGCCTCTGCTCGATGTTGGCAGTTGCCATGACCTTCAAGGAGGCTAAGCATTGCGCCCGTGCGATGCCGGGGCCCGAAAGGGGAGTAAAGAATAGCGGCGCTGTACCCTACCAGGCATGTTCATAAGAGGCGAGGACGGAGGGTTAGGCATGGGACTGGCTATCCCATACTGTAAACAAAATAAGCCGAAAAAACTCCACAAACATGGACAAGTCAAAGAGAGATAAAGGCAGCTGCCATGACCTTCAAGGAGGCTAATCCTTTGCTGGTTTTTGTTATCACATGGTCAACGTGTTCCTAAAAACACAGACTGCAATCAAATTTAACTGCAAGGTATGTCATCAACTTGTCCGTGGTCACCTCAACAGCTCCATTCGTACCACCGGTGTTTCTGTGCCGATGTGATTGTTAAGGGAGATCCATGTAACTGATGCTTTATTACGACTAACCAAGGCACCTGATACTCCACACCAGGAAGAGATTTGATGGAGTTCATTTTGCAGTGTGGAGTCGATTTCGCATCTGTCTCTTTCCTATCAAAATACCAGAATATCATCTGCAAAAGTAATAGTTCTTCCCCCTCGTCCAGCTGTTTTTCCGTGTTCATTATTGTGTACACGCTAAATAGAACTGGTAACAATGGTGAGCCTTGTGGCAGCCCTGGACAAATGGATATTGGCTCGGTTGACCAACTTCCACATCTGAGTATCACCTTCCTCTGAAACAGTGCCGCGGCGATCCATCTAATGAGGAAGGGGTGTACTACCAGTGTGAGGAGCATGTGCATGAGGTATTCAAATTGTATTCTGTTGTATGCTTCCTCCAGATCTATAGCAGTAGCACATGTCTCCTCTCGTCTGTGGAAGCCTTCGAAGACGTCAAAGGCGAAGATAGCCGCTTTGAGCCATGTCTCTTTGTTATGTCTATAACCTCCAAGTGTGGGTGGGATGCGCGTATCTGTTCAAGGTGACAGGTGAGTACACAGGCAACTATTTTCTCCAGTAGCTTGCCCACAATGTTCTGCATCGTGATGATTCTGTAGGCACTGATCTGAGGATAGTCCTTGTTTGGCTTTGGTAGTGGTAGTAAGTAGCTGTTTAGCCACGCCTCCTTAATCTGGCCACTCCGAATGCTGGCATTAAACTCTTTGGCCAGTTTTTTCTCCTCGTCGTCAGCTAAATCACCTATCTCGTCATACCGAGCACCACGTGGACCAGGAGCAGTGTTGTGAGACCATTTAAGTGTTGTGCGAATGGTATCGGTTGTGATTGTGAGATCTTCTCCCAGCCCTACATCATCACACAATTCTAAGAATGACCCCCAACCTCATTCTTACAGCCTCATTTCTTTGATCGGCCTGCTCAATGTAGTGGGCAAGAAGGGCCTTCCCTTTGCTCTCATCAGATTTGTCCATATCTAGCCAGTGCTCTGGAAGTCTGGTATGCCACTGTGTCGTGTTGTGCCATTCATGCACTGATGAAGGCGCCAGAATGTGACTGATGATTTTTCTGAGGACACTTTTTTACAGAAATCATCCCACCATACATTTCTCTATCCATATGTTAGCGTTGGTATGACACATGGGTTGAACATTCTATGGTTTGTTGGTTTACTGAGAATTTAAGATATTCATCAATTTGCTGAAAGCATTTGGTGTGTGATGCATATCATACTATATATATATATATATATATATATAGTATCTATCTATCTATTGACCTTTCGAGCCATAGCCGGTCGATAGGGCGTAGACCAAGGTACTCCTTCTCTTATCTAAATTTTTATTCTAGCAGTTTTCAATTCTTTTAAAGATATTATATCAATCTCGCCATTTGTCTCTGTTCTGTGCAAGCAGCTCTATCTCATTGAGGGAGCCGATTCCTGCTGCTCTTGCCTCTCTCATTAATGTTCTTCTCAGTGTCTCCCTGGGTCTTCCTCTTTTTCTCTTACCTGTTGTTTCCCACATGAGGGCTTGCTTTGCTATTAGGTTATTATCTCTTCTCATCTCATGTCCAACATATGACCATCATCTTTTCTTTATTACTGAAAATATTAGTGGTTGATTGGCGATTTCTCTAATTTCCTCGTTTGTTTTGAATTCGTTCCACGCTATACCAAGTATTTTCCTTAGACATTTATTTTAGAATGCGTTCAACTTTGTTTCTATATATCTTGTTGTTTTCCAGCTTTCACACGCATACGTAAGGGTTGATTGTACATTTGATTTTGTTTTGTGTTTGTGCTGATGAGTTTTGATTTCCACAAATTTCAAGGCTTCTGAAAGACATTGCTGCTTTAGCTATTCTGATTCTAATTTCTTTGCTTGTATCCCCTTCTCGATCAATATATATATATATATATATATATATATATATATATATTATATATATATATATATATTTCATTAACTCTTTCCGTACGGAAACTTTTTTATCAATGCAACAGAAAAGATTTCAGAGACAAAATTTTTCATGGTTTTACGAATAAGTCTAGATATTAAAATTTATTACATATAACATATTGTATACGAAATTTTGATAATTGAACAAGGAATTAGATTTCACCAATACCAAGTTGATACAAGGCATGTAAAAAAAGAATATGTCTTAATGACGGTTCACACTAATCAAATTGAAAATGACGCACTGTGCGGCAAAACGTACGGAAAGAGTTAAGTTCCATGCCTGCTGGCATAGGTGATCATGTTTCTACACAACTTTTGATCTCGACATTTGTCATTTCTGCTGTCAACCTTTTGCCAAGCCATTCTCTTAAACTGTATGTTATCTTTTCTCTTTGCTTCTCTTTGCCTCTGTCTTTTTGTCCCTCAATTTTCCCAGCTGTCATAATATATTCCAGCTGTTCCCTTCTCATTATGTTGCCAAAACATTATGATTGTTTTTTCCTAAGATTGGAATTAGCTCTCTTTTTGGTTACATCTTTTCAGAACGTTTTCATTACTCTTCTTAGCTGTCCATTACATTCTCAACATTCTTCTTTAATACATTTTACATTTCTGCAGCCTCCAGTGATTTTGTTGTCTGTTGTCCTATTGTCCATGATTCACGTCCAAATGTTAAGATTGGCTGTACATAACATATTTAAAAAAAAACCTCTTTTTTCTTGTTTCTATTGTCAAAAATGGATTGCACCTTCCTTGATTGTATCTTCCTCATTTTTTTCATCTACCATCTAGGGTTGCCAGATACACCGTTTTTTACGGATTTCTCAGTTTTTTCACGTAATTCGATGACTCCGTTTTATCTTTGCCCGGAGTCGCTAAAACGCTGTATTTTAACGCTCACGAAAAATATTTTTTTTATATCGATTAAATAATATATAAATTCGTAGTAAATAATATTAATTAAACCATTCGGCGGTTTGTTTGTATAATTGTTTCTGGATCATACTTTTAAGTGCGCAAATTGTAGTTTCGCGCTAAAATATTGAAGCGATTTAATTTCCGTCCTAGCCCACGACAAGAATCAATTTATTTCCGATCGTCGATGTGTAAACACAGTTTCACCGCTCCATCCAATTCAATCCTCGCATCTACATATTATTAGTAAGTTTATTTTAAAGTTTGTTAACATTATTTTATAATGAGTGATATGGATTTAAAGAAGTCTCCTCCAAAGAAGAAATTAAAATTACAACTACAACACAATCAAAGTTACCGTAAAGTGTGGGAAGAATCGTTTTCATGGGTTAAACCAGGACCTAACGAACATCGAGCTTTCTGTGTGTTATGCAGAAAAGATTTTAGTATTTCTCATGGTGGACTAAGTGACTTAAAACAACATTCAGAATCTAAAATGCATAAACTAAAAGAAAATCTGATGATGTTAGTGTAAACAAACTTTCACATTATTTTGTAAATGTAAACAATACATCAGAACACGATAATGTTGTCGCGAGTGAACTGGCTTTGGTTTATCATGCAGTCAAACATAATCAAAGTTATTCTAGCTTGGACTGTGGAAATAAGCTTGTGACACACATTTTTAAAGATTCTGTGACTGCTTCAAAAGTATCATGTGGGCGCACTAAAGCTGAAATGCTTGTCAAGAATGTTTTAGCACCCAGAAGTGTCAATGATTTTCTAGATATTTTAAAGTGTTCGGAACAAGGTGTGAGATTTTTTCATTGGCAACAGATGCCTCGAATAATGGAAACAGGAAGATGTTTCCAGTTTGCCTTCGCTACTTTGACTCAGTGAAAGGAGTGCAGAATAAACTTCTGGATTTTATTGAAAATGCTAATGAAACTGCTTGTGGAGTTAGTCAGATAGTGCTGCAGAGTTTAGAAAGACATAATCTTGATATAAATCACATTTCATCATATAGTGCAGACAATGCAAGTGTCAATTTTGGAATTAGACATTCCGTATTTCAATTACTTTTGAAAAAGAATGAAAATATATTGAAGGCCAATTGTACAAATCACATACTTCATAATGCAATCAAGTATGCTACAGACAAATTGGATATTGATGTAGAGAGCATAGTCCTCAAAATTTACAATCATTTCTCAGTTTCAGCAAAAAGAAGAGAGGAACTGAAATCATTTTTAATTTTGTGGAATTAGAATGGTCTGAAATATTGAGACATGTTCCAACGAGGTGGCTGTCTTTAACTCCAGCTGTAAATAGGTTTCTCCTAAATTGGGGTGCAATCAAAAGTTACTTCCAGAGTATTGATGACTGCCCAAAATTATTGAAATCTGTTTTTCTTATTGATGACCCTGAGCAAGCCATTTTGCCAGAGATTTATTTTCACTTTGTAAACAATGTTGGAAACTTGTTGGATGCTGTTAACAAAACACTAGAAAGTTGTGAATTGAGTGTCTTGGGGACATTCAAACAAATGTACATTTTGAACGAAAAGCTTAAACAGAGAATAAAAGACAGTTTTTATGGCAGCAATGCAAATGAACTTATTAATGATTTGTCTGTAACACTGCAAAAAAAAAATATCAAGTGATTTTAACAAATTTTACAATGATATGCTTCAGTATCTTGACAAAAGGTTTGATGTGACTGCCAATAATCCATATTCATCATTGGCAGCTTTTGCTTTGGATAAAGAAATTCATTTTGAAGATTTGGAAACTGCAGTGTGTATTCTGAAATTGAAAGATCACATATGTGTTGATGCCATGTATGAAGAGTTCTGTGACTTTCAGAGTGTTCTATGTGAAAGTATTAACAAAGATAACAGTGATATCACAAACTGGTTACATTTTTTTTCTTTTGTGCCAGAACATAAAGTGCTAAACATTTCAAAGATTGTTGGATTTTTATTTAGCATACCAGGATCAAATGCCTTTGTTGAGAGGATATTCTCCTTAATGAAAAACAAATGGAATGACACAAGAAATAGGTGTAGCCAAGAACTGATTGAAGCAGAGCTCAGAGTCATGGTTAATTTTGACAATTCATGTGCTGATTTTTTTAAATTTGTCAAAACTGATGCAAGATTATTGAAAGCTGGCAAATCCTCAAGCAAATACAATTAAAATGCCTCTAGAAACACTAGGTGAGAGTTTTATAAATTTAAATAAGAAAATTGTCTTTGCAGAATATGAGCATTGTTTTATTTCTAGTTTCTGTATATAATTTTCATAAATTTGTTTGAATATAAAGGCGAATTCATTGTCACTACCGGTAACAATATACAAAATCATTTGTTCGTAAATATGTAATTAAAATTGAAGAAAAAAAATTTAGCGTAAAAGTACTCCTTTTTAAAAAAAAAAATCTGGCAACCCTACTACCATCTGAGGTTAACATTCTTCCCAGATATTTAAATTCATTTACCTGTTTTAATATTGTTCCACTAGTCTTTATTGTACATTACAGTGTGTTTTTTTCTTTGTTGCTACTTTTGTCTTTTTACTGTTAAGGCTGAGTCCTTTATTTTGCTTTCCTTCACTATAATGTCTAATATTTCTTGTAACTCATTTTCATTCTTAACAATTAAGATTGTATCATCAGCATACCTTAGATTATTTATATTATGACCTCCGATTGTTATTCCAGGCATGCCTCTTAACTTAAAATAATCTCACTATCTACTATCTATTGTCCTTTCGAGCCAAAGACGGCACATAGGGCAGAACCACAATCTCAAAACAGTAACCTTGCGTGCCAAAGTGGCACATATTGCAGAGATCACTGCTCTAAAATATATGGCGCGTTTCCATAACAATACTTTTTACAATGACAGCTTGTCAAGCTATCGATCAACCTCCTTAGTCGCCTCTTACGACATGCCTGGAAGGTCACAGTGTCACTATTCTTTACTTCCCTCATAATGAGGCCCCAGTAACACACAGGATATTCTCACTATACATATTAAAAAATTCTTGTGACAGTACACAACCTTGCCTAACACCCTGTTTTATTTGTTGAAACATTCCCACTTGACTTCCAGTTCTCATGGCCACTGTTTGTTGCCAGTACATGTTCTTTATTCTTTATTATTCTTAGATCTTTGCTGTCTTCGTTTATGCCTTCTAAAATTTTGATAATTTCTTCATGCTTTACTTTGTCAAATGCTTTGGTATAATCTATGAAACATAGGTATAGATCTGTTTTTACCACTTTGGCTCTTTCTGCTAAAGATCTTATGATGTATATGTCATTGTTCGTACCTTTATCTCCCAAAATACCACACTGTTCATCACTAATTTCTGGACTGATTTTATTTCGCACTCTTCATATGATGATTCTTAGTAATACTTTAGTCATGTGACTCATAAGGCTTATTGTGTGATAATCATCGCATTCATTCGCACCAGCTTTCTTTTTGTACTGCTATGAATATTGATTTTAGCAGGTCGTATGGTATATATCCATTGTTGTAGATATTATTCAATGTTTTTGTTATTATTTCTATTCCAAAATTACCCATGCTTTAATCTCTTCTTTAGTTATGTTATCTGGTCCAGAAGCTTTTCTTGTTTTCCTATTGCACAAGGCGTCCACCACTTCTTCTTTGAGTATTTCTGGTCCTTCCCCATTACCTTTAATATTTACTTCTGTTTGTTCATCATCATAAAAATCTTTAATGTATTCTGTCCGTCGTTCTCTTATCCTTTCTTGTTCAATCAGCAGTTCTCTTCCTTTGATCTTAAACATCCAGTTTTTGATTGCGGTTTTCTTCCTGTTAATTCTTCAATTTTGTTTTTTACATATGGCTTTGGCATCTCTTTTTTGCTGCATTTCAATCTCTTTGCACCCCTGTTTTAGCTACACTTCTTTTGCTTCTTTGCATTTTATTACAATTCTTTATTTAATCTCTTATACTCATCTTGTTTTCCTCATTTCTTCTTCTTGTATCCATTAGCTGTAAAATGTCATCTGTCATCCATTTATTTTTTGACTTTGTCCTTACTAGTGGTATTAACTCTTTTGGTGTTTGTTGCATTGATTCTTTTAGCATTTCCCACTGTTCATCAATGCTTTGTATCTTATCTATTGGATTGTACCGGTTCTGAATTGTGATGTTATATTTGTCTTGCAACCTCTTGTCTGATTTGAGTAAATCTAAATTTAACTTGATATTAACCGAGGTTCATTTTGGTGTTCTTAATTTTGCTCGAAGCTTTCCCACAATTAGTTTAATATCATGATTGCAATATGTATAATAATATGAATGAGATAGAGCTGCTTGCACAGAACAGAGACAAATGGCGAGATTTGATAAATATCTTTAAAAAAATTGGAAACTGCTAGAACAGAAATTCAGATGAAGTAGTATCTTGGTCTACGCCCTATGGGCTGGCTATGGCTCGAAAGGCCAATAGATAGATAGATAGATTTCAATATGTCCCTGGTCTAGTTTTCACATGTACCAAACTGTTTCTAAATCTATTGTTTATCATTATATAATCAATTTGATTACGTGCATTGTCTCCTGTTCTTTTCCATGTCCACAGACGTCTTGGATGTTACTTAAACTAGGAGTTTCCTATCATCATGTTGTGTGTTCTTGTCCAGTCAATAAGTTTGTCACCTCTTTCATTCCTCCAGCCTAAGCCATAACAAACCAACTACTTCCTCAACTCTTTCCTTTCCTACTTATGCGTTGAGATCCCCTAGAACTATGGTGTTTTCATGTGGT
This sequence comes from Megaustenia siamemsis, assembly GCA_032433765.1. Lineage (NCBI taxonomy): Eukaryota > Metazoa > Mollusca > Gastropoda > Stylommatophora > Ariophantidae > Megaustenia > Megaustenia siamemsis. Next base: position 96,709,567 of record JAVIAB010000092.1, read on the forward strand.
TTGCATTTGCAAAGTGCCATATTAAGCTCATGGTAAAATATATCGTTTCCTCTGGAATGTTTTGCTATTGGTACATAAACCTGTTTGAGATTAATATACATTTCTTTCCATTCAAATGGACTCATAGGACTCTGTCGGATATTGCCTATCAGCCTTTCACTGTTGTTGCTCTTTCTGCATCCAATATGATACCTACTCTTCTTTGGTGTTCAGTACCTCCAGAATAGACGACTTTAATATTCATCAGAATATATCTCCCCTGATCCATGTATCTCATTTCCACAGTCCCATAAATGTAAATCCATCCTTTTGATTTCTTTTTTGATGTTTTCAATTTTCCCTTTTGAATGAGTGTTCTTACGTTCCAAGTTCCTATTTTCATGTCATTTTATCTTTATCTTGCTTACAGTAGCTTATGACGACGATCGATATCACCTGTAGCACATGTCTCCTACCAAATGAGGGTATTCTAATGGAATCCCCTTTAATGTTGATGACATGGATTCTATATTTGGGCGACCCATGATTATACACATAATTGTGACGGTGGTTTTTCTATTGTCTCCCGTTAGTTTTTTTATGCTTGACTCCGCTAGCTTTCACTGAAAGTCTCACCCACAAGGCACTCTCCCACGCATACCTGCAGGGCAGCCGCATGTGTACTGTCTACTGCATACAGTGGCAGTTAAATCTCAATTTGATTATAACTCTATTCTATTCTATCCATGGAATCAGCTTCTTTGCTTCATTACAATCGGTCTCATCACCATACCTGCCCCATCGCCCATCCCAGCATTTCTCGAAGCATATTCTGACTGATTATTTCTGTAAGGTGTTGATTGTAGATACATCTATTTTCCCACTATGCACTCTTGATTGACCAGACCCCTTTTCCAAGATTTTAGACACATCATTTTCTCAATGTATATGTCATTGTCCCTTTCATTATCCTCCCTTTCTCTTAAGGAATGAAGACAACCTTATAATTACGAGATTTAAGTACAGCAATGACTGCCATGTGGACCTGACCCAAATGGGTGGTCTGTTATGTTGCTGACAAACCTCAAACTCGCCCATATCTGCTGTTATACCACACTGCAAGTGAGGAGCTCCACAGAGGCCACAGCGTTGCCGGTTATGCTCGGTGTGAAACAGTGTTCATATTTCAGATAACATTGATACCACCTGAGTACCCTTTCCTGTTCCAGTGGCTGTAGATCCCCTCAAAGTCTGTCCCAGTGCAGTTGCCTAAAGTGGCAGGCATTGACTTCAGGGAGGACTGCTTCTCAACATGCTGCTATCTTAACCCTCAGAATGAACATTATGTCTATTAAATTATGACGATCTGGAATTTGTGCCTATGCAGGTGTGGAGCTGTGATTGCAACATGCCTCAAGGGAAAGGTGAGCATCTCTACTTGCCTCATCACATTAATGACGACTCTTCTTATACATGGCAATCATAATTTACTCAATATTTGCTTTCCGGCAAGATAACTAGTACTATATATATTTTACAGCGTCTTTAATTAGGTATTGACAGTATGTAGAATGTTTTACGTTGTTTGTCAAAAAGTGATTTACATTCAACATGCAATTAAGATATTTAAATCACGTATCAACAACGGTGTGGCTTTTCAGTCTTGACAGACAATTGGTAGCAAGCATGACTATTGTCAGTAGTTTGTAAAATATTGGTGTCTTATGCTGGATTATGTTTTACTGAACAGCTTCTGTTGTGGCTGAATCTGCCTATATTGAAACAGACCGCAGAATGAACAAGATGCATCTGTGGCGCCTGGTTTTGTCTTCTTTCTCCTGTGCCATTTGATGACTTAATTGCTTACTTGAATGTGGCTGTACCATTTCTTTTAATTTTTATGTGTGCCATTATCTGTTTATATTTTCCATGTGCTACGATCTGATGCTAGACTTTGCCAATGTATATCGCTGATAGAGAATTCACTCAAGGAAGCCCTCAAACATCTAATATCTCAGCACTGCGCTGCCCTTTGGTCTCCATCTGTCTCTGACTTCGCCATACAATTATTATCTATAATATGATTGTTTTCCATTCTTCTCACGTGGCTCAGCCATCTTAGTCTCTGACTTCTTAGTATTGCATGATGGATTTGAGCTTGGTTTGTTGCAAGACATTGGAGTTGGTTCTTTGTCATGCCTTTTGATGTGAATTAGCTTCTGAAGGCACACACATGAAAACTGTTTAACTTTTTCTCCTGTCCTGCATAAGTTGTCAAATTAATGATCATTATAAAATTTACTAAGCACACAACTTTGTTAATTGAATCTTAGTCCTGAGTAGTAGTTTGGTGTTGACCCATGCTCTATCGTTAGTTTACCAAATGTTTAATCTGCCTTTTTGATACGGGCATTTATCTCTTCATCAGTGTGACATAGAAACGAGATAGGTGATCTTTCACACAGATTTAATGGTGTGTTATTTAATGTTATAGTTTGTGTGTATGGCTACACCATGTTGAAGCACCAGTTTTCTGGTTACGTATTGATAAGGAGAATAAATCACATGATCTAGCTAAATTGTCAGTCATTGACTGCAGAACAGTTTAAAATGTTTAATCCAGGACACATAACGTTCTATGTACTGTGTATGAGAGATTTCCTTTAGCTGTGTCATAACGAGGATGGAACTGGCATTATTGTTTGCTTATTATGCTGGGCGAATAATATGGAGATAGTGCTTTGCCAAAAACACACTAGCCCCACCTTAGCCTTAGGTCACTCTGATTTTATGTCTAGTTTTACTCCTGTAGCCTTTGAACTCCCCCAAGTCTTCTCACAAAGCAGTGAGCGAACAGAACAAGAAAACTGCTATTGAAAATAGTGATTTTCACTGGTGCAGTAGTGAAAATGATGACCTATCACCGATAGATCTATCCCGATTGAAAAGAATAATAAATATCCCTTTAACAAGGGGAATTTCTCCGTCCACGCCCATCAGAAGTTAAATAACAGTAACAGACATGAACAGAACGCTATTCAAAACAGTCCACTGTGTGTAACTGGCATATTTCGAAACAACACACGCTGTATCGAAAAACACTGACAAGACACAGACGCTATAAAGACGCACGGATACATCGTTAGCATAACTATATATGACACGCACATGCATTTAGAGGTGATGCTTCATTTTATAGACTGCATGCCTGTGTATGATGGGCTATTGAAAATTGAAATGCCAAGTGTTAGAGCCAGCGAAGAGCATGACAAACCATCGTACATAAATCCATTGCAATAGCTAAAGAAACTTTGGATTTGCCCAAAGTACAGGAAATAGGTTCTGCTAGTCAGTATTCACTTGCTCTTACACTTCGACAATATCATACGGTAGTACCTTGAACATTGATCAGAGAGACAAGAGCAGCAGGAATCAACTCCCTCAATGAGATAGAGTTGCTTGCACAGAACAGAGACAGATGGCGAGATTTGATAAAGGATCTTTAAGGATTGAAAACTGCTAGAATAAAAATTTAGATAAGAGAAAGAGTATCTGGGTCTATGCCCTATGGGCCTGCTACAGCTCGAAAGGTGGACGTAGATGGATAGATAAATAGTACCTCGAAATGTTGTCGAGTTTTACTGGAGTATATGTTGATTATTTGCATATTCTTAGTTGGCGCCGAAATAGACTATCACAGCACAGTGAAAGGCATTCATTTTTATTGCTCTGAAAAAACTGTAGGGCAGTATAGAGTAGACACAATGCACTTTATTTATAAGAATCAGCTAACCAAGCTGTTGTTTGTGTTCTAGTTTTATTGTGAAATGCATAAGTGTTGGTACAACCGTTTATCAGGAGTAATCACTGATTGTTTTCTTCAAATATTTTAAAGTCGACATTTAAAGCACTTAACATTAGAAGAAATAAAGTGGACTTCTACAGTTAATTATAACATTTTGGAAGTAATTAAAATTTGTTGTTCACACTTTTATATACATAGTTGAATTGTATGTTCTGTGTGTGTATATATTTGTTTAATGCAGTATATTTCTGTGTTAACTGCTGGAATATTTCAACCTAAAGTCAAATATTGATTTTCATTATTTAAATAGAAGAAGGGTTTTATATCACCAGTTATCTGGGCAGAATCCTTTTATAATACTTTATGTGTGCAGTACTCTTGCTTTTGTAGTGAGTTTTGTTGATGAATCTCTTATTGTCGATTGATATCTGGTTATCTTGTTGATCTATCATCAGTTCTTTCACACCTTGTTGCTTTCGCGCATATATCTATAGTGACACTCACAACTCAAATTATAGTTTTCGAACAAGTATCAACAAAGTCTTTTTTGAAGATTTCTACTGTTTACAATAGTTTGACAATGTCTCTGATTCACTCAACATGTTTCATATATATTCTTGCAAAATTGTGTTACATGACATAGCCGACAGGCGATAATTAATTGTCAGTAACTTAGTGATCGTATACAGTTCTTTGTAATATATGCATCTTTCTATCTGGCGATTCTGAGAAACTTACTAGTAACCCGACTTGATCTCTAGTTGCTACAGTTGGACTGCTTTACATTATTTTACTTTCTTAATTCGATTATCACAATATTCTCTAAACGTACTATTACATTTCTAAGTCCTAACTCTAACATCTGCCTAGAGGCAGGCATCTACCTACTTCACTGCATTTCCACTGTCTCTGCTCTGCCTGTCCGGTATGGCTCAATCTCTCCCTCCCTTTTTTTCAAACTAACTGTGTTGATGTTTATATACTCTCCCCACTGCGAGTGTCTGCCGAACTCCTCGTGTTACTGGCGAGTCGCCGAACTTATTTGTCTCATTGTTGTCGCCCCGGTTGAAGAGCGGGCAACACTACGCCGCGAGTATCTGCCGAACTCCTGGTGTTACTGGCTAGTCGCCGAACTCATTTCTCTCATTGTTGTGGCCCCCGTTGAAGAGCGGGCAACACTACGCCACGAGTATCTGCCGAACTAACCTTCGTCTGAACTTCCCCGATTCAGTTTCATCTTCGGCGTATCGTTTCTTTATTCTTCTCCTCTACCTCTCATTATCCTACATGGATGAGTCACACTGTCACGTATATCTCCCTCAACCATTCAGTTGAATTGATCTATATATAGATGAATTTAACTCCAAAAAAATACAGTGTGACTGCTCTCGTTATTCTTCCTTAATGAAATTTCCTTATTCTCATTCGTATCTCAATAATCATGCTTGTACATCAATTACACATCTATAACTGGAATGTAACAATTGAATTATGAATAGTTGTACCCCACCATCAACATGGCTCTGCCACGCCTCTTTGTTTTGTACTGGAGCCTCGTACCAATGTGACGTCACTCTGGGCCAAGCCTAAATGAAGGCTAGCTTGACCTGAACTGGGGTCGACGTCTGCTTTGTCTATGTCAGCCTCAACCCATTTTATCATATACAACAATCATAGTTTTACAACAATATCATAATAATTAATAAACATCTGTGTGACACAACATGTGTCTCATGCACACACACATTTTCTGACAACATAATTCCTGAAATATTTAAGGCTCGTTCGTCCTTTGTACTATACTTTCTTAATTGTAGAATAATTCCCGTTTAGTCCATTCTTTGGCATCATACCAGTGCCACTTCTGAAAAACAAGACCAGTCTAGTCTGTTCTCCTATTCTCTTTGAACACATGCTCTTCTGGCACTGCTCTTCAATTGTCTGCATAGCATCTCGCTCCATTGCAGAATATCTTAGTATTTTCTTAGTCCAACGGCTTAACTTATTTGTCATCAAAATGTAAAACAATGTGCGTTCACACACCATTTTTCCCATCAAATCATACACAGTCTTGGCTAGACCGAACATATCGCCTATATAAATCACAAACATATAGTAATCAAAATTATGATAACATCAATTTTAAGCAAGTCTAGTCTGTCTAGACTCCCATCAAAAAATATCCACAACACACTTCATACAAACATCTGTACATCTCAAAGTTCGTTCCACACTTGGAATCCTTATATAACTTAATAAGAGTCTCTCCATCTTGGATTAGCTTGCTCTCTCTCTCCCTTCTCATCTTCGTTTCCTATGTCTTTCTCCCCATAATTACTCTGAGTTCTCCTAACTCTTGGTACGCCAAGACTTCTGCGTCTGTAAATAGCGTCCTCTCAACTCGACTCAAGCCTTAATTACACCGAGGTAAACATGGTTACCACCATTTTGTTCGTCCACCTTAGGTGACTATTAAATTCTGGCTTCATATTGGTCAGTTGTCATCACATGTAAACCTTGGGAATCCCTTGCCCTAGTTTACATTATCGTCTATCGACTCTCGTATCTCATATACGATCACAACTTTATAACCCTTATTGGTTTCTTTACTGACACCTTCATACATATAGTTCTGTCTCCTCATTAAGGCAACAGTACATTTACAGACTCATACTCATCATTTAGTGCACACTGACATTATACATATAAAATTTCGTCTAAAAGTTAGTAAACTCATACAAAATTGTTACAACATCCAAAATACCAATTATTACATCTTATCACCTTCTGGGACTGATTCTATGACTAATCTATATCTCTTCTCTTTCTCTTTACTGACGGGCATACTTTACTTCCATCAATCTTCATAACGTTTTGGTCATAGATCTACGACAATCTGTCGTTTCTTAACAGCATACAGCCGTAGCATATATATATTTCTACTCAACAGCTTCCAGCTTTAATTATTTACAGATTTATACAAACAATCTCTGATTAACTTATGTCTTTGTAGCAACACTGATTCACATTATTCAAGTGTTTCTAAATCCCTTGCTTGACATAATAATCATGTGGATGGTTAATCATCTTCTTCACTTGTACACTCTTTCTATCATCATCATCATTGAGTGCCGTCTCCGCAACGAAGGTTGGCTACCATGGAGCGCCATTCTGCTCTATCTCTTGCTTTGATGGTGCAGGTTGTCATCGGTTGATTTGTCCATCTTTTGATGTTACTCGTCCATGTTAATCTTGGTCTGCCTCTGCCTCTTTTACCTTGTATTTTCCCCTCCAGGATTACTTTCAGTAGGGAATAATAGAACAAAGAAGTATGTGTTAGCACTCGGAAAAATTGACAGACTAACAACAATAGAAAAAAAACGAAGAACAATATATGGTCCGAAGTGGGATCGAACCCGTACTCAGTGGCACCGCGCCTTGCCACGAGAAGCCGAACGCTTGGCACACTGCCACGCAGCCAACTAAAAAATTGGCTATTGCAGCAGTGTCTTACACGATGACGTTCTCAATGACTATAGCATAGGGTAACGATCACAGACCGGAAATAAATTGTATATTTGTACTTTCCTATTAATGCAAGTATCTCCCAGTAGGGCTGAATACTTGTGTTGTAGACAAACATTTATTGGACGAAACAGCACGAATAGTAGTTCCCAGTGGTTATATACTGGGTACAAATAATAATACATAAATATTATTATATGGGGAACTTCCGAGGCGATAATAGGGAATAATAGAACAAAGAAGTATGTGTTAGCACTCGGAAAAATTGACAGACAAACAACAATAGAAAAAACGAAGAACAATATATGGTCCGAAGTGGGATCGAACCCGTACTCAGTGGCACCGCGCCTTGCCACGAGAAGCCGAACGCTTAGCACACTGCCACGCAGCCACTAAAAAATTGGCTATTGCAGCAGTGTCTTATACGATGACGTTCTCAATGACTATAGCATAGGGTAACGATCACAGACCGGAAATAAATTGTATATTTGTACTTTCCTATTAATGCAAGTATCTCCCAGTAGGGCTGAATACTTGTGTTGTAGAGAAACATTTATTAAACGAAACAACACGAATAGTAGTTCCCAGTGGTTATATACTGGGTACAAATAATAATACATAAATATTATTATATGGGGAACTTCCGAGGCGATAATAGGGAATAATAGAACAAAGAAGTATGTGTTAGCACTCTGAAAAATTGACAGACAAACAACAATAGAAAAAAACGAAGAACAATATATGGTCCGAAGTGGGATCGAACCCGTACTCAGTACGCCTTGCTACGAGAAGCCGAACGCTTGGCACACTGCCACGCAGCCAACTAAAAAATTGGCTATTGCAGCAGTGTCTTACATGATGACGTTCTCAATGACTATAGCATAGGGTAACGATCACAGACCGGAAATAAATTGTATATTTGTACTTTCCTATTAATGCAAGTATCTCCCAGTAGGGCTGAATGCTTGTGTTGTAGACAAACATTTATTGGACGAAACAGCACGAATAGTAGTTCCCAGTGTTATATACTGGGTACAAATAATAATACATAAATATTATTATATGGGGAACTTCCGAGGCGATAATAGGGAATAATAGAACAAAGAAGTATGTGTTAGCACTCAGAAAAATTGACAGACAAACAACAATAGAAAAAAACGAAGAACAATATATGGTCCGAAGTGGGATCGAACCCGTACTCAGTGGCACCGCGCCTTGCCACAGAAGCCGAACGCTTGGCACACTGCCACGCAGCCAACTAAAAAATTGGCTATTGCAGCAGTGTCTTACACGATGATGTTCTCAATGACTATAGCATAGGGTAACGATCACAGACCGGAAATAAATTGTATATTTGTACTTTCCTATTAATGCAAGTATCTCCCAGTAGGGCTGAATACTTGTGTTGTAGAGAAACATTTATTAAACGAAACAGCACGAATAGTAGTTCCCAGTGGTTATATACTGGGTACAAATAATAATACATAAATATTATTATATGGGGAACTTCCGAGGCGATAATAGGCAATAATAGAACAAAGAAGTATATGTTAGCACTCGGAAAAATTGACAGACTAACAACAATAGAAAAAAACGAAGAACAATATATGGTCCGAAGTGGGATCGAACCCGTACTCAGTACGCCTTGCTACGAGAAGCCAAACGCTTGGCACACTGCCACGCAGCCAACTAAAAAATTGGCTATTGCAGCAGTGTCTTACACGATGACGTTCTCAATGACTATAGCATAGGGTAACGATCACAGACCGGAAATAAATTGTATATTTGTACTTTCCTATTAATGCAAGTATCTCCCAGTAGGGCTGAATACTTGTGTTGTAGACAAACATTTATTGGACGAAACAGCACGAATAGTAGTTCCCAGTGGTTATATACTGGGTACAAATAATAATACATAAATATTATTATATGGGGAACTTCCGAGGCGATAATAGGGAATAATAGAACAAAGAAGTATGTGTTAGCACTCGGAAAAATTGACAGACAAACAACAATAGAAAAAAACGAAGAACAATATATGGTCCGAAGTGGGATCGAACCCGTACTCAGTGGCACCGCGCCTTGCCACGAGAAGCCGAACGCTTAGCACACTGCCACGCAGCCAACTAAAAAATTGGCTATTGCAGCAGTGTCTTATACGATGACGTTCTCAATGACTATAGCATAGGGTAACGATCACAGACCGGAAATAAATTGTATATTTGTACTTTCCTATTAATGCAAGTATCTCCCAGTAGGGCTGAATACTTGTGTTGTAGAGAAACATTTATTAAACGAAACAACACGAATAGTAGTTCCCAGTGGTTATATACTGGGTACAAATAATAATACATAAATATTATTATATGGGGAACTTCCGAGGCGATAATAGGGAATAATAGAACAAAGAAGTATGTGTTAGCACTCGGAAAAATTGACAGACAAACAACAATAGAAAAAAACGAAGAACAATATATGGTCCGAAGTGGGATCGAACCCGTACTCAGTACGCCTTGCTACGAGAAGCCAAACGCTTGGCACACTGCCACGCAGCCAACTAAAAATTGGCTATTGCAGCAGTGTCTTACACGATGACGTTCTCAATGACTATAGCATAGGGTAACGATCACAGACCGGAAATAAATTGTATATTTGTACTTTCCTATTAATGCAAGTATCTCCCAGTAGGGCTGAATACTTGTGTTGTAGACAAACATTTATTGGACGAAACAGCACGAATAGTAGTTCCCAGTGGTTATATACTGGGTACAAATAATAATACATAAATATTATTATATGGGGAACTTCCGAGGCGATAATAGGGAATAATAGAACAAAGAAGTATGTGTTAGCACTCAGAAAAATTGACAGACAAACAACAATAGAAAAAAACGAAGAACAATATATGGTCCGAAGTGGGATCGAACCCGTACTCAGTGGCACCGCGCCTTGCCACGAGAAGCCGAACGCTTGGCACACTGCCACGCAGCCAACTAAAAAATTGGCTATTGCAGCAGTGTCTTACACGATGACGTTCTCAATGACTATAGCATAGGGTAACGATCACAGACCGGAAATAAATTGTATATTTGTACTTTCCTATTAATGCAAGTATCTCCCAGTAGGGCTGAATACTTGTGTTGTAGACAAACATTTATTGGACGAAACAGCACGAATAGTAGTTCCCAGTGGTTATATACTGGGTACAAATAATAATACATAAATATTATTATATGGGGAACTTCCGAGGCGATAATAGGGAATAATAGAACAAAGAAGTATGTGTTAGCACTCGGAAAAATTGACAGACAAACAACAATAGAAAAAACGAAGAACAATATATGGTCCGAAGTGGGATCGAACCGTACTCAGTGGCACCGCGCCTTGCCACGAGAAGCCGAACGCTTAGCACACTGCCACGCAGCCAACTAAAAAATTGGCTATTGCAGCAGTGTCTTATACGATGATGTTCTCAATGACTATAGCATAGGGTAACGATCACAGACCGGAAATAAATTGTATATTTGTACTTTCCTATTAATGCAAGTATCTCCCAGTAGGGCTGAATACTTGTGTTGTAGAGAAACATTATTAAACGAAACAACACGAATAGTAGTTCCCAGTGGTTATATACTGGGTACAAATAATAATACATAAATATTATTATATGGGGAACTTCCGAGGCGATAATAGGGAATAATAGAACAAAGAAGTATGTGTTAGCACTCGGAAAAATTGACAGACAAACAACAATAGAAAAAAACGAAGAACAATATATGGTCCGAAGTGGGATCGAACCCGTACTCAGTACGCCTTGCTACGAGAAGCCGAACGCTTGGCACACTGCCACGCAGCCAACTAAAAAATTGGCTATTGCAGCAGTGTCTTACACGATGACGTTCTCAATGACTATAGCATAGGGTAACGATCACAGACCGGAAATAAATTGTATATTTGTACTTTCCTATTAATGCAAGTATCTCCCAGTAGGGCTGAATACTTGTGTTGTAGACAAACATTTATTGGACGAAACAGCACGAATAGTAGTTCCCAGTGGTTATATACTGGGTACAAATAATAATACATAAATATTATTATATGGGGAACTTCCGAGGCGATAATAGGGAATAATAGAACAAAGAAGTATGTGTTAGCACTCGGAAAAATTGACAGACAAACAACAATAGAAAAAAACGAAGAACAATATATGGTCCGAAGTGGGATCGAACCCGTACTCAGTGGCACCGCGCCTTGCCACGAGAAGCCAAACGCTTGGCACACTGCCACGCAGCCAACTAAAAATTGGCTATTGCAGCAGTGTCTTACACGATGATGTTCTCAATGACTATAGCATAGGGTAACGATCACAGACCGGAAATAAATTGTATATTTGTACTTTCCTATTAATGCAAGTATCTCCCAGTAGGGCTGAATACTTGTGTTGTAGAGAAACATTTATTAAACGAAACAGCACGAATAGTAGTTCTCAGTGGTTATATACTGGGTACAAATAATAATACATAAATATTATTATATGGGGAACTTCCGAGGCGATAATAGGGAATAATAGAACAAAGAAGTATGTGTTAGCACTCGGAAAAATTGACAAACAAACAACAATAGAAAAAAACGAAGAACAATATATGGTCCGAAGTGGGATCGAACCCGTACTCAGTACGCCTTGCTACGAGAAGCCGAACGCTTGGCACACTGCCACGCAGCCAACTAAAAATTTGGCTATTGCAGCAGTGTCTTACACGATGACGTTCTCAATGACTATAGCATAGGGTAACGATTACTTTCAGTAGGCTGTTGTGTCTTTTAACATGGCCCAAGAATCGTATTTGTCTTGTTCTAATTGTGTTCAGAAGTTCTCTTTTCATTTTTAGTTGTTTTAAGACTTCATCGTTTGTTTTCTTTTCCTTCCATCCAATTCTACCTATTCTTCTATATATCCACATTTCAAAGGCTTCAATTCTCTGTTCTGTTTTCTTGTCTAATGTCCATGTTTCAGCACCATATAGGAATATTGAGAAGATGTAACATTTTGCTATTCTTAGTTTTAGCTCTGGTGTTATTTGTTTTGATGTTAGTATGTCCTTCATGACATTAAAATTACTTTTTGCCATTCCTATTCTTTTGTTTATTTCAGTTGTACATTTTCCATCACTGGTTAATCTCTTTCTATAAACAAGTAAAATAATTGCAGTCAAATGAACTTAGGTTCCCTATATGCAACACTATGTATATTGTCTACCAATTTAGTCCTCTGACCTACTCATTACCTCCCGTTTTTTTTCGGTTGGTGCGTCGTCGGAAGACAATTCAAACTGTCGTTTTGCAGTCCGGTCCAGTGTTTCTTCCACAGTCTCATAATCTTCCGAGTAATCTAGCTCTGCGTCTTGTATGTCGGCGCTTCTGCCTTCCTCCTGTTCTATTCTGTGTTGCCTATCGTCTATACCATCGCCTTAGTTCAGGTATTGGAATATCTCTATCTCCGGAGGAGTGTGATCTCAGTCTTTTCAACCTTCGCTTGGCTCTTTCCTCTTGTCTTTCTAGCCTCCTTCTCCGAGCTTGGCGTGTATTTTGGAATGGAGCTTCGTGTTCTGACTCATCGTTAGGTGTAGATTCTGGCGCACTAGAGTCTGCTGGGCTCATTCGTTCTGGTGCTACAGTTTCCTTCTCTCGGATCGCAGCGAGGTCATCGCCCCTGTTCGGTTCCCTTTCGCTTTCTGAATAGGTCGTAGAATTTCTTTCTTGGTACCGCATAGTTCACCCCACGCGGTTGTCGACTAGAGGTGTTCTCTGCACGTTCAAATTCGACCCACAACTGATCGTCTGTCCGTAAATATCATACTTGAGTCCGAAGGAACTTGTTCCTTAGTTGATGTTTAATTTGATAGGTGACTGGACATTTTTGTGCTACCACTACGTATCCGCTTTCCCATCGTGGTTCCAATTTGGAACTGAGATGTTGTTTCCGATTGAACACTTTGTCTCCCACTTTAAAATGCCGTGGCTCATCTGTACCTGTTCGCTTGTTTCTCCTTTCTTCCGCCTTCTTTCTAGTTATATCCCTAACTGTTTGTTGAGGAAAAATGTAATTTTTCTGGTTACCACTTAATTGTTATTTTTCTTCTTTTTTTTGTGCCTCTTCCCTCTCCCGTCACTAATGGTTGACAAGTTTCCTCTTTCTGACCTATATTCGTCTCTGAATCTGCTATCTTTTATCTATTTCTTTCTGGTGGTCACAAAACTCTTGCCTTCGCCCCAATCGTATAGCAAACTGCAGGTCTACTTTAACTCTTTCGTCGTCTTTTCTTCTCCTTTCAGCAATAATAGCATCACGCTCTGGTGTCCCCAAAGGCCAAATTTTACTTGCTCTACCTTTTCTATTTGGCTATTTTCAAACTCGTTATTTATGGCAGCAACCCTCCTTTCTCGTATTGTAGGTAATCTGTCAGTTTCAGGACGTTTCTTGCTACATTTTACCCCCTCTGCCATATCCTCTAATTCCTTGTCCATTTCATGCGCATATTTGCCAGCTGCTTTCTCTAATGCATGAAACACTGCTAGTTCTTTAATTTTCTTCTCATCACTTTTACTTACAACCTCTACACTATTTGTATCACTGTTGCGTTCTGTCCTATCAAGTTTCCTTTTCTCTTTTTCCTTCTTCAAGTTTTCTATAGTAGTTTTCTTTCGCCTTAGAGACGCTACCTCTTCCTCTAAGTCAGACTTCTCTTGCATTAGGTTCATTACCTTGTCATCTACCTCTGCTTTCTCCTTTCTTAAACTTACAACTAAATCTTTGGACACTTTGACCTCACTTAAAAGTTGGTTATTCTTTGCTTTCCTCTCATCAACTTCTCGAATCATACATTCACTGTATCTGTCAGTCTCAGACTTTTGTTCTGCAAGTGCTTCAAGCTCTTTAATTCTTGTCTCTAGACACTTGTTTTTGTACTGTAGCCTATCTACTGTGTCTTCCATCTCTAATAGTATCAACTCATCCTTTTCACTTCTCTTCTCCATAATTCTTATTTCTGCATCTTTTCTTGATATTACATCTCCTAGGATATTTGTAGCCACACATGCATCTCTAAATTGTTTCTTCACCTCCCTTGTTTCTTCATTAATAGTTTGTGTAGCTTTATTATTAGTTTGTACCGTTCTTTTGAATGGCTTTCTTAAATCTTTCGTCTCTATTTCTTCATTGGCTGTACTATATTCCTCTACGTCGCTGGTTTCTCCTGATCTACTCTTCTCCCACGCATGTACTTTCCTTATGTGTTTGTTAAAATTTATGGCATACAACCTATTTTCAGTGTATGCCATTGGATTAGTATATGTATGCTTTTGTTGTAATGGCCTGTAAACTGTCACTGTTATCCTACTATTATTTATTGTGTGCATGCTATTCAAAATATTATTGACTATTGAACTTTCTCTGTATAGGATTATTGCTCTGTTTGTCTTGTCTTCTGGCCTATCAATTAATTTACAAAATATAACTTCCCCAAAAGAACTAAAATAATCTCTAATATTTATGTCGTTAAAGTATTTATCTAAATTTGTTATTAATATTTTGCAGCTATTAGTAATTAGAATTTGATTACTGTCCATGTCTCACTATAATATTAATTAAATAATCGGTTGATAGAGCAAAACAATTACAATTTATTATATGTTATTATACATGTAAACAATATCAGCACTTTATAAACTCTGACCTCAGTTTCTGAAATAAATAAAATTATTATTAGTTACCTGTGGAATAACGATAATGTATAATTTTATTAATAATTATGGTTATGGTCATTCATAACAACATGTAGTCTTCATTCAATGTAAACATAACACTATTTAAAAAAAAATTCAACCAGCTCAGTTAAAAAAATGGTTTACAATACTTGCTGGTATTAATTAATAATAATTGTAAAATACAATCATTAACTAACTACTTAATTAATCTAATTTAATTAATTCTTGATTCTCTAGTACAGTGATGACGATCGGTCTCTTGTCTAATGTTAATATAATTATGTCTTAAATTAAATATAACACGCGCACATTTAGATCAGTCAAAAGAATTTCTGCTTTCTTCCACAAACATTTATCAAGAAAACGTATTTACTTCATACTAACATACATTGTTAAATATATCAAATAAATCTTTAAATTATATAAGAAAAATCCAGCTTACATGATTCTGAAGTCCTGGAATTCATAACACACTTTTTTTTTATAACGTCCTAACAACTACACAATAACATACTAATTTAAAAACAATAATTAATTAACTAGTCTTTTTCCGGTTCTCAACGTGGACATCAATTTTCACGTTTGGTTCTCTTTGTCTATTTCGCTTTCACTTCTTTCCTTAAAGGATATTCTACTTGATGAATATGAATGTTCACTTCTACTTTCGATATAGCTCGGGTAAGGATCACTGCAGGTTGGCAACTTCTAGTCACTTCTTCGGGATCTTAAGATACACAGGGTGTCGATTCACAAACAGGTAGCCATTCTTCCACTGGACTTCGATGTACTTCTATTTCTGACACAGATGGCTAGGCTCAGTTGACTTCTTGGGTACTTGCAAATCATGATGACGGCACTCGTTGCTGGAAGTACGTCTTGGTTATGCTTGAAGTACGTAGGTGGACTTCATGGTTGGTTATGAGAAAATTCTTACTTTTTTTTTTTCTCCAGGTCCTTTTTAAAAAAGAATAAATCCTGGTCACGTGCAACAGAAAAGCAACTCTTGTGGCAGTACTCTTGCTTTTGTAGTTGAGTTTTGTTGATGAATCTCTTATTGTCGATTTGATATCTTGTTGATCTATCATTAGTTCTTTCATACCTTGTTGCTTTCGCGCATATATCTATAGTGACACTCACAACTGAAATTATAGTTTTCGAACAAGTCTTTATTGAAGATTTCTACTGTTTACAATAGTTTGACAATGTCTCTGATTCACTCAACATGTTTCATATATATTCTTGCAAAATTGTGTTACATCTGCCTAGAGGCAGGCATCTACCTACTTCACTGCATTTCCACTGTCTCTGCTCTGCCTGTCCGGTATGGCTCAATCTCTCCCTCCCTTTTTTTCAAACTAACTGTGTTGATGTTTATATACTCTCCCCACTGCGAGTATCTGCCGAACTCCTCGTGTTACTGGCGAGTCGCCGAACTCATTTGTCTCATTGTTGTGGCCCCGGTTGAAGAGCTGGCAACACTACGCCGCGAGTATCTGCCAAACTCCTGGTGTTACTGGCTAGTCGCCGAACTCATTTCTCTCATTGTTGTGGCCCCCGTTGAAGAGCGGGCAACACTACGCCGCGAGTATCTGCCGAACTAACCTTCGTCTGAACTTCCCCGATTCAGTTTCATCTTCGGCATATCGTTTCTTTATTCTTCTCCTCTACCTCTCATTATCCTACATGGATGAGTCACACTGTCACATCTGTAACTTGAGGTAATTTTATTCTCCCTAATGCAACGTATACTGAATTATTTAAGATATCTTGAGTTCTTCATCTTAATACGAGAAAGTATAGTTTATTTGCAACTCATTACTTCAACAAATCGCATTGTCTTTATGCTTTTCTATTGAGCTGCATAATTATTAAGAGGACAGAACAACACAAGAGCTAATTCACAGTGCATGATTTGTAAAATTCTGAAGTAATAGATTCTCCGTCATTAAAACTTATTATTGCAGAACAAAATCCACCTGTTGGCTCGTTTATTACTAATATATAACTACACAGCTAACAATGTGTAAACAAATGTCAAATTAGATAGTGCAATAACATATTGTCTATAATAATAAAATATGTCCTCTCTTGTCTCTTTCTCCCACTTTCAATATCTCTCTAAAAATAACATGCACAAGAAATTGGTGATACTGACTGATGCACTGACAGTGCTAAAAAAAAACCCAGGAACAGTGAGCTAGATGACTTGAGAACAACCCTAGACCAACTGTGCAATAATTTCCAGAGTGGTCATTCAGTGGATAACCATCACACTGTAATATACATGGAAACAAACGTGCAGACAAATTAGCTAAAGAGGGAGGGAGATTACCACAAGAGAACCATCTGGTCAGCTACAATGAAGCCAAATCCATCATCAAAGGCCAGTACAATGAAAAATAGAAAGAACACCCAAAGTATAACGAGAGGGATGGATACCTCCAACTATCAAGGAGAGATCAAGTCATCATACCTCGCCTATGCACTGGCCACAACAGAATGAGAAACCACATGTTTACCAAACTCAAAATAGGAACTACCAACCTATGCCACTGTACCCTGGATAACATAACAACAAAACATGTTCTACAGGATTGCCCCCCGTACATAGTCCTGGGAAGGACAGTGTGGTCCACCCACCTCCCTGGAAGAGAAACTATATGGGGCAACCGAATCACTTAAACAGACAGCTGCCTTCATCAGAGAGTCCAGAGTCCTAGTCTGAATAAGGTATGATCAGAGAAGAAGAAAATCTCTCTATTTGTAGATTAATTTCATGAATTTTCCATTCTCAGCTGTATGTCTGGACTTGTTATTTATTTAGAACGTGTACGTTGTAGATGCGCGCCCCAGATCAGTGGTTCTGAACTTTTTTTTTACCTCTGACCACCTTTTCCCACAGACCCCAAAACTTAGAGATTTAAAACCTAATGTGCAAATAGAATCTTGTGCAATAAGATCAGGAGCAAACCTTATTCTGTATGATATTAAATAAAAAAAAACAATATCCATTTGTGTCTTTGCTAGTTGAATTTCTAATTCAGAATGTTCAATATAATAGTGGAATTCACATTTGATGTAGGCACAGTATAAAGTAAACAACGTTGAACACTTTCATATTCTATTTCCAAATCTGAAACAAGTGCAAGGCATCAAATACTTGGGCACAATAATAACATCAGATGGAAGATGCACCACAGAAATAAAAAGCAGAATAGTTATAGCCAAGATAGCATTGCGCCCGCGTGCTGCCGGGGCCCAAAAGGGGAGTAAAGAATAGCGGCGCTGTACCCTGCCAGGCATGTTTGTAAGAGGCGAGAAAGGAGGGTTGGGCATGGGACTGGCTATCCCATACTGTAAAAAATAAGCCGAAAAAACTTCACAAACATGGACAAGTCAAAGAGAGAAAAAGTAAATCCGCCATCAGGAAAGATAAAGGCTCTCTGTCTAAGGGACATGTGACGCAAGCCAGAGAAAGCCGTAAGTAGTCCGGGTTGCCAACTCACCCTTTGTCTTCCAGGAAATCCTCCAGAATTGGCACCTGGAATGTACGTACCCTAAACAAACAGGGAAAATGATCTTAAAACAAACATGTAATGTTCTTAAAAGATTGGCAAAAAACAGAACGACTTGGAAAGTGTTTGTTGAAGACTGGGAGCTGGCTAAAAAGGTAGAAGAAGAAGAAGATGGCATTTCAGAAAATGAAAAACTTCTTATGCCCCAAGTCTATGTCAATACAGTTTAGAGAGTTCATCGGTGCTA
Source organism: Megaustenia siamemsis (assembly GCA_032433765.1). Lineage (NCBI taxonomy): Eukaryota > Metazoa > Mollusca > Gastropoda > Stylommatophora > Ariophantidae > Megaustenia > Megaustenia siamemsis. The sequence goes on from JAVIAB010000092.1 coordinate 96,728,402, forward strand.
TATTGAGCCAGTTCTCACCTATGGAAGCGAATCATTGTCAGTAGACAAACAAATGAAAAGACAATTAGATGCCACAGAGGTGGGAAAAATTTCCTCACCTCTGGTTTCCGATCATCAACACGGATGGTTTTGTATCCTGCGGACAGTGCAGCGGTTGAGAATTTGTGGCATACCAGCATGGCAAAAGAGTGGTTAGGGAATCTGGCAAGTGTGGCATTACAGTGTCCAGCTTGAGAATGGAGATAAAGCAGTAATGACAGCGATAACATGGTTGGTTACACAGAATGTAGATCACACAGTCCTGAAAACTGATTCTTAAAGTATGCTACAGAAGATAGACAGGCAGTGTCGCGTTATATTGGGTGTACTGTCCAGGGTACGCTGGTATACATGGCAGTGTAATAGCCAATAAGCTTGCTAGCAGATCTGGCACTGGGCGTGACCTTACTCTGGACAAAGATGGCATCACCAAGTTTGTTCTTCATTCCTTAAGAGATGAGGAGGAGAATTGGTGGGAAAATTATGTCTATATTACAGGACTGAGGAGTCTAAAGGTGATAAAGGGACCTGGTCGATCTGAAGTGCTTAGTTTGAAAAAAAACAGATGTTATGGTTGTGGTTAGTTAAAGCCCCGGTACACTGCAAATGAATTAAAATCCATAATTGCTTTACTGCTCGTGCCAGTGAAATCATTCAAATTAAAACTCATCTCATTGAAGGATCCAAACAGAGAAAGACAGCTGCAGTCGCCATCATATCAGCTACAGCACACCCCAAAAGACATAAGGCCAAACGGCACTGAAAATGAATGCAGCTGAACTGTCCTTCATCATACGGTATCATCATTCATCATAAGCAATTGGAATATCAAAACATAATCTGGATGAAAACACAGCTCACAGTGTGTACAGAGCACTAAATCCAGTAGCTCCGGCAGCAAGCCAGACTTGGAAGATGAGGAAACTGCAACAAGGAACACTTTTCAGACTGTGCCTTTAATGGTTCCTGCCACCTATTAACCATATTAAAAAAAAACAGATGTATCTATAATAAACACCTTGCAGGAACAATCATGCATACTTTTTGAGACATGCTGGGACAGGCAGTGGAGCGGTTATGGGGGTGCCACGACTGCAATGAAACTGAATCCATGAATAGAATAGAATAGACGGATATTTTCCTGAAACATTTGTTTTCAAATGCCTTTAATTTATTTACTGTCTTTAGTTGATTTCCAGATTTTGCATGCATAAGAAATGATGGCTAATATATTTTGATTGATTTGAAAAACCTCTACTTTGTTTTTGTGCTTATCAATTTTGATTTCCATATTTTATCAAGGTTTCTGAAAGCCATTGCTGCCTTTGCTAATCTGATTATAATTTATTTCGTTGTGTTTCCTTCTTAATATATGCAACTTCTAAGATATATATAAAGTGATCTACTTCTTCCACTGATTTTCCTTCCAGGTATAATTTTTTATTCTGCCTGAATTTGATTCTTCATTACTATCTTCTTTCTTGGTTGATCTCAAGTACTATTTTGCTGGCCGTTTTGATGATAGAGCGTTTTTTTTTTTTAATCATATTCAAATCACCACTGATAAGAATTATGTCATTTGCAAAATTATGATCTTCACTCTTAGACAACTGCAGGAAAAATGTCGGGAACAAAATATGCCGCTCTATATTGCCTTTGTGGATCTCACAAAGGCATTCGACACAGTAAACAGAGATGGTCTCTACAAGGTGTTAGAAGGCATAGGCTGCCCTCCTAAACTACTTAGGCTGATAATTTCCTTCCATGAAGACATGAATGGCAAAGTCCATTTTGATGGGAGTCCATCAGAGAATTTCAAAGTCAACAAAGGAGTGAAACAGGGATGTGTCCTCGCCCCCACCCTTTTTGGTATATTTTTTGCTGCCCTCCTAAATTACACCTTCGAAAACGGCTCAGGAGATATTTACATTCGCACTAGACCAGATGGCTCACTGTTCAACCTAGCACGACTAAGAGCAAAAACCAAAACAAATGTTGCCCTACTTAAAGAATTTTTATTTGCTGACGATGCAGCCCTAGTCGCTCATAGTGAGGCCACCCTACAGTCGCTGATCAACAACCTGGATAAAGCATGCAACCTTTTTTCACTGTCAATTAATGTTCAGAAGACAGTAATACTAAATCAAGGTGACTTCAAACCTCTATCTATTACTCTAAAAGACTGCCCACTAGAATCAGTACAGAAATTTACATATCTTGGATCCACAGTTACGCAAACCATCTCTCTTGATGAAGAAATAAACTGTCGAATTGGTAAGGCAGCTACGACCTTCGGCAAACTCACAAAAAGGGCATGGAACAACACGAAACTAACTCAAAAGACTAAACTCTTAATATATCAAACATGTGTGCTTAGCACACTACTATATGGATCCGAAACCTGGACAACATACTCAAACAGGAAAAAAGACTAAATGTCTTCCACATGCGATGTCTCCGCAAAATAATGCACATCAAATGGCAGGACAAAATAACCAACTTAACTGTCCTGCAACGTGCTAAGACCCTAACAATCATGTCGATGCTCAGAAGTCGAAGGCTAAGATGGCTGGGGCATGTCCAACGGATGGAAGAAAAACGCATTCCTAGGCAAATACTATATGGCGAGCTAAAACACGGAAAACGACAAATCGGCAGACCTAAACTACGATATAGAGATATCTGCAAATCATCTCTGAAAGACTTCTCCATCTGTGAAAACGACTGGCAACATCTGGCAAGTGATCGCACATCATGGAGAGCACGTATAAGGAACGGTATAACAACATTTGAGACTGTTCTAAGACAGGACTTAGAAGAGAAGAGACTCATGAAAAAGGATGGTAAACCCTGTGGACCAGCGAGCCTGACCTGTTCATTATGTGACCGCGTGTGTTTGTCAAACATTGGTAGAATTAGCCACGAGAGAAGCTGTTCGGCAAAAACAATACCTCAAAAAAATACGCAATAGCCTCCACTAGACCGTCTGACAAGACGAAAAGGGTCATATATTTGCAAAATCAATTGAGACCCAAGTATCAATCCAATGCCTTTGTTCCTGAATTTCTGCATTATGAAGTCGATGATAATTCCAAATAACAAGGGAAATAAACATACATCCTTGTTTCACTCCAATTTCAAGTAACAGTTTTCTACAAGGGAATATTATATAAGATCAAAAAGGAAATTGAAAGGAAAAACAATTATGTAAAATACAATTAATAACTATTCCAACCTGGAAGGAGAAGAAATTGAAAAATGGACAGTTAATTTTATCACAGAGAAATCGACATAGTGCGTATTACTGAAGCAAGTAATATAACATCATACCAACAACGAGGATGACCTGTCGACTGAACTAAACTGTAAATGGAGGGCAAACACAGAGAAAATGTCAGACAGTTTGAAGACAGAAAATTGTTTGGTAGAACAGCAATTTAAAAATTGATAAAAATCATGTTGATTGATAAAGAAAATATTCAGAGACATGGTTGCCTATGTGCACAGATACAGTACTCAATGAAGGTGATGTAAGCAAAATATGAGAAAAAAAATAACATGCGCAAATTCTTATAGAGTTTATTCTAATTGATCTTTATTTATTACTTGATGTTTTCACTGTAATCTTTTTTAATGGGTTGGTTTCTAGTAGCTCAACATGAGCTTATTATATTATGAAATTAGATAAGTTGGCTACAGTATTGTTAAAAGCAGTAATTTTATTGATATTTAACAAATGATAACCTATTATTGTGTTATATTTTAAACTATACAGAATAACAACTATAAGACTTACATCATAGTAAAACCAATGCTTACAATGCAAAGTTGCAGAGAAATTATTTGCACAAAATTGTTAACAAAAATATATGACTCGCTATATCATTTCAGAGATATCTTGAGATCATGTCAGAATTATTTCTCTACATAATGTAGAAATTCTGTAGGAAAAAAATTATTAATATAAGTGTAAAAAAAAATGTCTAATCTGAGTCATAGATTAACTAATTATCTTTTAAGTTAATACAGCTAGAAGGAAATTTGCTACATAAATCATAATATGTTGTGCCATGTGATATTATATTTCCGAAATATATTATACACAAATATTTTCAATATTTAACTCAGGCTACCAAACTGTTTTAATTTTTGCCATCATTCAGTGCAGACTATAATTGAAATTGAACAGTGGACACTTTTTATTGCTATTGCTTAGAATACTGTCTGTCTGTCTGTCTGTCTGTCTGTCTGTCTGTCTGTCTGTCTGTCTGTCTGTCTGTCTGTCTGTCTGTCTGTCTGTCTGTCTGTCTGTCTGTCTGTCTGTCTGTCTGCCCTGCCCTGCCCTGCCCTGCCCTGCCCTGCCCTGCCCTGCCCTGCCTGCCCTGCCCTGCCCTGCCCTGCCCTGCTCTGCTCTGCTCTGCCCTGCTCTGCTCTGATCTGATCTGATTCTAAGTCTAATCTATAAATCTAAATCTATAAATCTAATCTAATCTATCAACTTTTCAAGCCGTAGCTGGCCCATAGGGCATAGACCCTGATACTCTTTCTCTTATCTAAATTTTTATTCTAGCAGTTTTCAATCCTTGTAAAGATATTTTATCAAATCTCGCCATTTGTCTCTGTTCTGTGCAAGCAACTCTATCTCATCGAGTGAGCCGATTCCTGCTGCTCTTGCCTCTCTCATCAATGTTCTTCTCAGTGTCTCTCAGGGTCTTCCCCTTTTCCTCTTACCTGTTGTTTTCCACATGAGAGCTTGCTTTGTTATTCGGTTCTTATCTCTCCTCATCACATGCCCAACATATGACCATCGTCTTTTCTTGATTACTGAAAATATTAGTGGTTGAATTTGATTCTTAATTACTATCATCTTTCTTGGTTGATCATTTGTCCATAGAATACTGCGGTATGTAAATATTGATTTTAATGATATTCTTTACAAATATGTGCAAGTACATCATTGTTTTATAAATGTACATATGTAATATTTATTGTTATATTGAACTAGATTGAAAACGATCACAGTGCAATTGTTGATTATGAATCCATGGACTTGGTCAAAATTTTTTAATTAATTTCAGAATGATACTCTACCGAAGGTCTGCAGTTTCCAAATTAATTTATTCTTCTTTACATGAAGTTATAAATTGCCATTTTAAATGTTTCATTATTTTAGATGATGTTTATTCTATCTTCCGTTGACTGAAGACAATATTAAGTAAATATTATTAAGGAAACTTTCGAGGCGAGAGGTTGATTAGCTGGCAGGCAGTGTGCTGAAGTGCAGGTGTTTCGTTGCAAGGCACTGTATCAAGGAGTACGGGCTCTGCCCTAATTCGGGAATTATAATGTTCTTCGCATTGTTCTGATATTTGTTTGTGGATTTTTTCCGAGTGCATACCATACAACCATTGTCTCTAATTTGTATCTTTCGCTGATTATAAAGTAATGCCCAGACATTCATGTTTTCTTTTACTTAATCTATGAAAGACTTCCCACTTGGTGTTATTTTAGTTTTTACTTTTGTTTTATTGAATAGCATCCTCAATTTGCAGACGATCACGCACCAATACATGGAATAATAGAAGACCTGCAAGAACACTTAAACAGACTCAACAGCACAGGCACAAAATACAACATGAAAATTAACATCAACAAAACAGAAGACATGAATATTGCAAAAGAGAAACAGAAACAGAGAAATACCTAGGAAGTCTAGTGACAAATGACAATTCACAAACAGCAGAAATAAACTCAAGATGCAACAAAGCTTGTCAAATCATTGGACTGCTATCACCACTGTTGTCCGGCAAGGAAATAACTATACAGGCAAAACGGGCACTCTACAATACAATCTTCATTCCAATGTTTTGCTACCAGTCAGTTTTGCACCCTAGATGCAAGAACAATAAGAAAAATAACCACTACCAAGATGATATGCATTAGACGAATGACAGGAAACAGCTTGAGAGATAAGATCAGAAATGAAGAACTAAGAAAAAAACTAGGAATATCTCCCGCTATAGAATATATAAAGATACGTCAGATAAAATGGTTTGGCCATGTGATAAGGTAGGAAGATCAAAACATAGCACAAGTGCCCTTCAATAAACGTTACGTGAACACCAGACCCCAGAGCTGACCATGAAAGAGATGGAATTATGGAATATTAGAAACACTAGGAAACATAACAGCAGCAGAGACAAGCAGAAGAGCAAAATGTATCTCCCATCGACGCCGAAAGGCAAATGGGGAAGAAAAGAAGAAGAATAACAATAGGTTTTTCTTAGTGCATTTTAATTGTCAATTATCATTTTGGTATGTTTTCGATAAACCTCTTCATAAACAAAAACAGGATTCTTCCAGACTTGCTGCAGACTTGTATAAAAACTAAAAATCTGTTGTAATGGTTATAATAAACAGGCCTCGGCTTTGCAGAGTCCTAAAGAATGATTGAAGATAGGGATCATTGGAGATTGATAAAGTCTGTAAGTAGTACTTGAATAATCTCCAGGGTTATGGCCAGAATAAGGATGGTCATTTCTGATTTAAAAGTGACTGTGTCGATTATATATGTAAGAGTGTGTTGTTACATGGTTAATTGACTTTAAACTTTGCTACTATGATATTAAAGAGTACAGGTATTATTACAGGTATTGTTATAAAAATATTTAGCAATTATTATAGTGCTGTTTCATATCATCTTTGTATTAAAAAAAAGTGAAATGAGAAATAACCTAAGTAAAAAAAAAAAAAGTAAAGTACCCCCGTTACGCCTATTCTATAGGGAATATAGTGTTAGTGGCCATAAATTTTACAGACCTTCGGCACATGATTTTTGGGGTAATGTGGTCGGTATTACGCCCGTGCTGCTTCACTTTCCCAGAAAAAAATCCGGTACCCATTAAAGGCTGGGTGAACCCGGAAGCCGTCGGTTGGGATCAAACCCTACCTCTTGTCCTTTGTAGTCCAGTTCAATAACCACTGATCTATCGCGGCTCCCAATTAACCTAAGGCATAAACATTAATTTAAGAATTCAATGTCGTCTACAGAGTATAATTCACCAATTACATATCTTCATCATATTGTCTGACATGCATATTTTTATGAGACTGCCTGAGAGGTGAAAATAAATATGCCACATTTTTACAAATAAAAAAATTAGCATAATGAGAACTTTAGAATAAGCTAGCTCATTATTGTCAGTGACCTTGACTTGTAAAGTCATAAAGGTTAAATTTTATCAGTTAACCCAGAGATGTATCTAATGCAACCCTTATGATAATTTTGCATATTTGTTAGATATCTCTTCAACTCTTGTTAAATAAGTTAAAGTCTCTTTGTCTTGGATATATGTGGTTGTAACAGCTTAAACCGTTGTGCACCGGAGTTACCAGAACTACTTTGCAGATCTCACGTGTCATATTGTAATCGCTAGTAACATCTCTTGAAGAGGATGATAACGTACTAATTGTCAATGTCGAAGTATCCTTGAATTGAAAATTAAATTAGATTGGTAAGATTTCAGTTTCGTGTCTTGCTTTTGTCAGATTTATACAATGGGGGGACGTTGTATTGTTGGATGTTGTAGATGTTCTGTCAGTGTGTTAGCGGACTATAAAAAGTTGAAAAAATAACTTAAAATTGTCTTTGGCAGCTAAACTAATAGGGAAACAAAACAAAACACACACAGCCACAGGCCTTTATCAGAAACAGGACAACAAATAAACACAGGATGCTCCTTGTTTAACACGAAGAATAACGGTGGTAGATGTCCAGACTGTGACTGACTAAAAGTGGCAGAAGTTGCCAAGGTCAAAGATTAAGACTTATTGAATCCCTCTTTCTTACTGATCACCTGAAATACCCATAGGGCAGGTTTGACATTAGTGGCCAAGAGGGACACAAAATGACAAAGAGATGCAAGATGGTAAGTAGTAAAGAAAGCGAACTAGAGAGGGATAAATGAAAGGGTATCTAGTAGGAAGGGGTATGGAAGGACAATATTAGAGGAATTAATAATGGTAATGATAATAAATGTAAATATATATGAAAGTGGGATTCAGGGTAGAGAAAGCCGACTGTGATAGAAAACAAGTGAAAGAAATTCATCCCTCTTGGATGGAGAGTACCAAAATGGGCTATGAGTCGGTTCTTCAAGGCATACTGGATAGGCTTATCAGAATAGCAGGAAATGATACCAATAACTTAATGAATCTCTCCTTCTGATATGTTTATATTTATTTTCACTACCTTTCTCTATCATGAATAAAATTTTCTTATAAAGTATGTTATTTTCATTAAAATTGTTATTATTACAATACTCTTTTTTTCCTTTTATATCCCCTCTTTTCCCCCACCCTGCCTGTTACACTTGCTTTTATCCTTTAGTAAAGTAAAGTAAAGTAGTTAAAGCACTATCTCCATATTCTGTGCCCAGGCAGAGTAGGCAAAGTGAAATGAGGAAGAAAGTACCAATGTTTAAACTTGGCACATGGATCGTAAGGATCATGTGCCCAGGACTTACTACAGTAATACTAAGTCAAGGCAACATCAAACCTCTATTTATTACTCTAAAAGATTGTCCACTAGAATCAGTTCAATAATTTACATATCTTGGATCCACAATTATGCAAACCATCTCTTTTGATGAAGAAATAAACTGTCAAATTGGTAAGGCAGCTACGACCTGCGGCAAACTCACAGAAAGGGCCTGGAACAACATGAAACTAACACTGAAGACTAAACTCTTAATATATCAAACTTGTGTGCTTAGCACACTATTATATGGATCTGAAACCTGGACAACATACTCAAACCAGGAAAAAAGACTAAATGTCTTCCACATGCGATATCTCCGCAGAATAATGTACATCAAATGGCAGGACAAAATAACCAACTTATCTGTCCCGCAACGTGCTAAGACCCCAACAGTCATGTCGATGCTCAGATGTCGAAGACTAAGATGGCTGGGGCACGTCCAACGAATGGAAGAAAAGTGCATTCCTAGGCAAATACTATATGGTGAACTAATACACGGAAAAAAGACAAATTGGCAGACCTAAACTAAGATATAGAGATATCTGCAAATCATCTCTGAAAGACTTCTCCATATGTGAAATAACTGGGAACATCTGGCAAGTAATCGCACATCATGGAGAGCATGTATAAGGAACGGTATAACATCATTTGAGACTGTGCTAAGGCAAAACTTAGAAGAGAAAAGACTCATGAAAAAGGATGGAAAACCCTGTGGACCAGTGGGCCTGACTTGTTCATTCTGTGACCGCATGTGTTTGTCAATCATTGGTAGAATTAGCCACGAGAGAAGCTGCTTGACAAAAACAAAACCTCAAAAAAATACACAATAGCCTCCACTAGACCGTCTGACAAGATGAAAAGGGCAATATATATAAGTAAAGTACCCTCGTCACGCCAAGTGGCATATAGGGAATATGGTGTTAGTGACCATAAATTTTACAGACCCTCGGCACATGATTTTTGGGGTAGTGTGGTCGGTAAAACGCCCGTGCCGCTTTACTTTCCCAAAAAAATATCCGGTACCCATTAAAGGCTGGGTGAACTGGAAGCTGTCAGTTGGGATTGATCCCTACCTCTTGTCCTTTGTTGTCAAGTTCACTAACCACTGAGCTATTGCGGCTCCCTCTTTTATCCTTTAGTACTGGTTATTTTGTCGTCGTCCCCACCCTTCTCATTTCCCTTTTTTTTAACTGCTTACTTCTTTCTTCATCTCCTTGCTATTTTCTGTCACTTTAGGCCACTGATGACCTGACAAATGAGTATGTCAAGTGACCAGTAGAATCTTAAATCCTGGCAATTCTGCCACTTTTATACCTTTTTTTTTTGTTGCCCATTATTCTTCATGTTAAACAATGAGCATACCATATTTATTTATTGTCCAGTTTTTCATGAAGACCTGTGGCAGAAACATATCTTGTCTTGTTACCCTATTAGTTTAGTTGCTCAAAGCAATTTTACGTTAATTTTTTTTCAAGTTTCTACAGTTTTATTCAGGGAACTGCATGATATTTATATATTTGTGCCTATCGCTCTATCTCTCTGGTGGTCTATCCCTGAGTGAAGAATTAAAGTTTAATATGAATTTAATATGAACACACGCACACTAGAATGTAGGTTATTCCGATAAACTAACGTTACTTCAAAGCTGGTAATTTTTTTTTTTCCAAACACCTTTTGTGATCTCAGTCAGATTCATGTTTGCTTAGTTTTTTATTAACAAAGTTTATCTGTAGCAATACTCTAGTTAACATAATAATTGTTTTAGGCACATGTAAAACAACTTTCGCAATACATTTAGACCGGCAAGAGTCGCAATCGGGAAGGAACGCTTTAGATTCTCTGGTTCTCCATAGTTTGACATGCAGGCTTGCTTATGTGGGTCAAACTTTTCTTCACTCTCAGTATATGACGCTACAGTCTTATAGTACATGCACATGAATATGCCAAGTTGTTTCATAGAAGTAAGTGGTAGTCTCTACTTATTTTATGAAGGTATGCTCTGAGACAACAGTTCTCTGTTCTTATTCTGAGAGTTTGATCTGCTCATATCTTTTGATTCCCATTTTTATATCTTATTATGGGTTGTGCATTCATTAAATTTTTTTCTGTATCATTTTCTGGTAATAACATATTACTATTAAGAAGGGAGAAAAAAAGCTGCAATTTTTAGGGTATGTGAAAACATTTGACTAAAAACTAGTTCCAAATTATAAATAACAGGGTAAGCGTCAAATACCTTTGGAATTACCCCTCTTTAACCTATCAAGGTTCTAAGCTGTTTATAAGCCCAACAATGTTTAGTCAAAAAGGAGAGATAATTGAAAATCTACAAAGAAAAGTAACTACTCCCTTCCAGAACTGGGTAATGAAATAGATTTCAAAACACTTAAATATTTTATAATTTAAATAGTACAATAAGTATTGATTGTCCTGAGCTCTTTATAGAGTTTATTTAAGTACTTCATAGCACATATAATAACAATATACATGTATTGTATATAAGTTGTATAATAATATATTTTGCTGGCTTTTCTTCACCTGAGAATTTCTTATGGCAGACAACGGCTGACCTAAGAAGTTAAGGTTATGTGTGTGTGTTTGGTGTGTGTTTATATATAGGGTGTTTATAAAGTCTCACTACACTTGGTATCTAGGTCAATTTGAAAAAAATGTTTATGACGTCATCACAATATGTGCTCAATGGTAAGTTCACTTGTTGCGACAGTTTTCTTAATGACTTGTCTGGACTTTTAAGGATTTTGTCTTGGATATCTAAACATATTTCATCATTCACAGCAGGCCTACCAGATCGTGGAGCATCTTCCACATTTCCAGTAGCAATAAACTTATTCAACAATTTTCATTGACAGTGGGAGCACATATTGTGATGACGTCATAAACATTTTTTTTTCAAATTGACCTAGATACCAAGTGTAGTGAGACTTTATAAACACCCTGTATATATATATATATATATATATATATATATATATTATACAGTTTAGTTTAGTTGACGGATCATCGTCACTGCATATCGAACACGTCCAAAAGTGCTCAGATCTTGTCCCCAGTATGTCCCTCATTGTGTGAAGACAGACGACTGCAGTTCTGTGTTGATTTGTTATTCTTCACTGTCTCCCCGTATAGCACTCACTTTTGGTTTCTCCAGTGTTGACTTGATATTTGTGCAGTCTTGACATGGCTTTAAATTTATGATCATTGTTTGACTCATTAACTTACCTTGCTTTCCTGAGAACAATCATTAATATCAACCCAGTCCATTACACGTTGACTACCCATTGCAGTCGTTCCAGTAAGGTTGTTAGTTTGTTTGTTTTCTTTCAAACCAGAATGCCCAGCCATCTTAGATTCTCCTGAGCATGCTCATCGAGTCACTCAGAAAGCTCACATGAATAAAAGGTTGTGTTTCTAGGTAGGTCACCACTTTAGTTAATGCCATGATCTCCATGGTCAAACTACTTTTCGTTACATCAAAATCACTGCTCACCACCTTTAATGTTCGTCATTTGACCTCAACCGTCAAAGCCCATGAGCTCAGACTGTACTGAAATAATAGACTCATCAGCGTAAATGACTGCCTCACCCTAAAGTGAATTCTCATAAATCAAGGCCTGCACCTCTGCCTCCATGACCACAGGGTTTTGCTGTCTGCATTCTCTGTTTAAATTGTTGGAAACCAAAAAGGAAACAGAGCACTCTGCTTGCACCCGTATGCATTATGTATGTATTCATACAAAGTATATATGAACCAAGAAATAATTTTCTGAACAATGGAAACTATGAATTAGAAGCCTCCACCTCCTACACAGGTATTACATTTACTGTAAATTGCACAATTTAATTCCAGGCATTGAGAACAATCATTGAAACAGATACCTTTTCTGTGGATGAGAGCCAGGGAATATCTTAACAGTCAAAATCAACCCTATTAAATGGGTCCTCAAAAAGAAAGGACCAGGAAGGAGAGAGCAGATATTCTGATTCAAATGCTAAATGACACTAGAATAATGTGTTAATTACTAACAGGAGAGCTTTTAACAAACTAGAAACAGAACTTTAAGCAATGCTAGGATCTACTAACATACTCAGAGAACATTAAATGACGGAAAACACCATAGTTTTATTATGTGACTGCAGGTCTGTTCTGCAAGCTGTCAAAAGCAAACCAGAAGATCTTCTAACCAAGACGGTTGTGGAAGAGCTGAACTATTTAACTACATCAAATAAGGTGACAATGCAATGAGTCACTGTCAATTCAGCGCTGACTGAAATGGAAAGCCTGCTCACTTAGCACAGCCGTTGACATCTTTCCAATGGCCCTTCTATTCAACCAGCTGTTTACGGTTGTAGTGCATGGAATGGGTTTTCTAAAATTTGTATCAACAAAAATGTAAAAAAAAAAAAGAAGTAGAGAAAAAAAATACAGTTAAGTAAATAGAACACTTACCAGCTAGGCATTGTTGACAGAAAATGGCAACATTAGTAGTGTTGTCGCCATAAAAATAACACAACCTGGGGGCGAAGTACATAAAAATAACACATCCATAATCACATCAATGTCTCAGATAAGGAAAAGTAATCCTGAATAAATTGTTGGATGATCATAATAGAAATGTTGCCAATTCTTTTTAGCTTTAGGGCTAAAGCCCTAGATTGTGCCAATTTCATCAGTGTCTTTTCATTTTGCATTTTCTCACAGATGTTTAAAAAAACATTGCACTAAATATCACTGATCTTGGAAACAACTTTAATCTTGGGAAAACCATTGTCACAGACACTTCACAACCATAGTGTTACTGGATGCTGGCTGTGATAATGTTTCAGCATTTTTTTGTGATGCACACAAGACTGAAATTTCTCTTTAAACTCAGTCGACAGAAGTAGTCTTTGAGTGACTTCAAACGCTATAAATGGAAGCTTGTTCGCGTTCGAGCCAAGGTTTAAACAATGTTGACTTTGAACATCACGCTATCTGTTATCACAGCGAGTTGGCGGATTTTTAGAAATGTAACTAAAGGTTTGATAATAAATGTTTGTACACAGTTCGTTAACCTCCGCTGTAGATAAGTCTATATTCTGCTGGCTTCGTTTGCGACCTTAGAAGCTAATAATGACCTAAATTGTGCAGACGGTTGGTTTGGGGCAAATTGTACGTTACAATGTCACTGCTATAATGACTCAGTTTGTGACAAAACTACAAGGACATACCCATACAATGACAGTTGTCAGCACGAATATTTCGGACCTCAGTGTCAGTACTTGGATCTCGTTTACAAATACGCCCAAAAATCTGAACCTACTTTCCTGTTTGATAACAATGACACCACATGTAATCCGGACACAGATTCTACATTAGTTGAGGCAACTCTCAATCAATCTTTGCCGTTCTCCTGGTTTAGGATTTATGTGAATGACTTAACAGATCCGGACAGTTTCACGGTAAAACTAAATGGTTCTGCCTCATGTAACAATGAATCAAGGTTTGTAGTTAGTTCGCATGAGATTGATGTCTTTTGCTCTGGGGCTGGTCTGATCAACAAGTTACGGATTGAAGGGGCGATAGTTGCAAAGATCTGCTTCATCTACATTGGCGGGGGTCGGAATGTGGCTCTCAAACAGAACACAAACCAGACCAACACATTTAATGCTTGTTATTCAGGAGACGGAAGTGGACCAGAGGCCGCAGTTAATGGCAAAACAAAGACCAATCTCTATGACAATGACTGCACACACACACAATTGAGAAGTGGAACCAATTCTGTTTACTGGTATCTGAACTTTGCCACGCCCCAGAAGACTCACACCATTCGAATCTATCATCGAGCTAGCACTATGATTCGGGTAAAGAATGCCACTCTAAAGGCTTTCTCTGACAGTAGCAGCGTAGTGTTTCAGTATAATGATATATCATATCCAAATATTTCTGTGAACACTATTGTAGTTACCACACAAGCAACAATGGCACACATTAAGATTGAGTTCTCACCGATCATTTCGCAGGCCGACAGTGCACTGACGGTGTGTGAGGTGCAAACATTTACAGACACCTATTGTATGGACGGGCATTCTTGGTTTTTTTGTGCAGTGTGTAGTGGGTGTTGCAAAGGCTGCAAAGGCTGCAACGTCATCATCGGTACGTGTCATGTCACGGCAACTGTTCACATGGGATCTATGGACACGACTGCTCCGGGTCTTGTCTCAGTGTCTGTCCTTTGTGCAAGGAAAAATCAGGAAAATGCCTACAATGTAAACATCCTGTCTACACCTGTAATGACACTTGTCTCAATGGTAATTTTGGACTACAGTGCAAACAGACGTGTTCTGATGGCTGTGACATCATATGTGACCCGGAAAGTGCAGACTGTACGTGCAAGGAAACGTACTACGGGTCAGACTGCACTCTCAAATGTCCGGACAACTATTTCAACGACACCTGTGAACAGTCAACCGGGAACTGTACATGCAAGGGAATGTTCTACGGGTCAGACTGCACTCTCAAATCTCTGGACAACTGTTTGAACGAAACCTGTGAACAGTTAATCGGGGCCTGCGTCTCGTATATCGATGATTCCCACGTTAAGAAGAGTCTGCCAACTACAACATACCCAAGCATATGGATACCTTAATGTGTTTCTGTGCTGGACATGGTTCATTTCTTAGTGTTTTTCCGTGAGGCCATGGCTCATGTCTTAGCTTGTGTGTCATGTTAGTCATATCTCTTATCTAGGTGTGTCCGTGTTAATCATGTCTCATATCTTTATGTGTGTCTGTGTTTAGTCATATCTCATATCTTAGTGTGTATCTGTGTTAGTTATGTGTCATATCTTTGTGTATGCATGTCTGTTTATGTCACATCTCATATCCTTGTGTGTGCATGACTATGTTAGTCACATCTCATATCTTTGTGTGTGCATGTCTATGTTAGTCATATCTCATATCTTTGTGTGCATGTCTATGTTAGGCATGTGTCATATCTTTGTGTGTGCATGTCTATGTCAGTCATATCTCATATCTTTATGTGTATGTTTATGTTAGTCATGTGTCATATATACAGATGTGTGTCAATGTTAGTCATGCCTCGTATCGCTGTGTGCATGTCTGTGTTAGTCACATCTCATATCTTTGTGTGTGCATGTCTGTGTTAGTCACCTCTAGTGACTCGGGCAGATGGTGCTCGTAAACCTGGGAGGGCCGACCATCTAAAGGCAGAATCCCCCTACAGAAAAGATCATCTGCTGCCTTGCAGGAAGATTGGGGACAATCAAAGGCTAGGGAAAGCAAATCTGAATAAAATGCTGGCTGAAATCGAATGCACTGGGCCACTGGCGCAGAACACAGTGCAACGTATTAACGGGTGTTCAATCGGAGAGGATCTGGCAGACTCTAATTGTGATGTTTTGTCTTTGGGGGTGATCAACACACTTAACCTGACAGCTGTCTTCATGTGAGAGTCTGGAATCCTACTCTGATTGAGTCCTGATCGCAGAGAGAGAGAGAGAGAGAGAAACGCTATAAATGCCAGCATATTTGTCAGTTTAGAAAGATGAGAGTTTGCTATGCTTATATTGCAAATAAGATTAGCACCCATTTTCAAAACCTGAAGAGTATACTGAAGCTAAATTTCTTAACTTACTGGGGTGAGGCAGACAAAGCAGTTGACTTTTCCTCATAAACCTGTAACAGGGTTGTGATTTAATGTACAGCATGAAAACCAAACAGACAGTGCAGGAACTGTAACACTTTCTGGTACCTATAGTGTTGAGCAATTGCAGCTGTTCTGCAGCAAATACCAGTTTTCTGTCCTTTACCTCATCTTTTGAATTATTATGTAGTACACCAACAGCACACTGAAAATTACTGTATGCTTGCTCTCTCAAAGTTATGCCAACTTTTGTTGTAAGGATTGTTAGAAGGACTAGATTCCTTGTAATGAATAAGTAAATTTTTGCAGCAGTGGCCACCTTTCAACTTTGCTGTTTTCTATAATCCATTTAAGATGTTTCTGATCAATTTTTTCATAACCAACAAACACCATAACACCACAACATTCATATCTGGAAATTTTCAGTTACACAAATGGAAACTGCAGAGTTTGTTTCAGCACTGATCATGTGTAAAACTTGTAGTAAGTGCCAAGTTCTCCATCAATCAGACAATATTTCTAAGGTTTCTCCAATAAACACTTCATATTCACGACGAGATTCAGCTTCAGATCCTCAACATTTGTTATAACACTTACGATATAAGTAGGAGACCTGCATTTATTTGGTATACATTTTATCCACTTTCTTCACAGTTCATAATTTTTAGGAAATTTAAGCAAATTTAAACACACCAATGTAATCACCATAATTTTTCTGAGTACTGTCGTAATTAGATTTGTTGCCTGGAGTGAAACTCAAGGGTGGTATTTTAAAAGAAATAATAAACAAAAAACCTTTTGCAAGAAACTCTTCTTGGTGACAGGACAGTAAGTACTCCTGGCTTTCATTGTTTTTACAATAGACGACACCTTGGGCAGGCCATCCTTGTGCGCAACAATATGGTGGCAGCTGAGGTTGATATGTCTATGTGGAACAATGCAGAATTGCAGGTACATGCTGTTAGGATGCAGACCCCAGTTCATTTCGTGATTGTTATTGTGTATGCCTGTAATGGGAAGGTGAACACACAACAATGGCAGAATCTCTTCGAGTTCAATGAAGAGAATGTCATTTTCTGCGGAGACTTTAATGCTAGAGGAGACCAGTGGGGTAACGTCATAACCAACAAGCAGGGAGAAGACCTAGAGAACGCACTGGTATCGGCCGATTTAGTGTGCTTGAATGATGGAAGGGCAACAAGAATGGCCACTCGAACAGGGGACTCTGATAGTGTCATAGACCTGGCACTGGTGTCTTCCACCTTCGCACCGGTTTGCAGGTGGAATGCACTGGGGTTCCACGGAAGTGATCACTATCCATGTGTCCTCCTAATTGAGAAAGGTGGAAATAAAAGCCAGAGAAGAAAGCTCCACACATTCAACTATAAGAAAACAGACCAGGACGTCATTAGCAAAATCAGACATAGGAAACAGAGCGCCCCCTCGTAGGAGGCAGGAGAGATGGACGCAGCCACCCTGGTGGAATGTAGATGTCGAGGAAGCTTGGCGGAGCAAGAGACAAACGGTCAAGACATGGCAGAAAGCCAGAAGGTATGGTAGAACACAACCTGAGCTCTTGAAGCATCTGAAAGTAGAGGTCGACCAAAAAATGATGCACTTTAAACTATGCGCTAAGCAGGCTAAGGATGCCAAATGGGATGACTTCTGTAAAAAAGTGTGCTCAGAAAAATCGCTAGCCACATTCTGGCGCCTTCATCAGTGCATGAATGGCACACCACAACACAGATGTATACCAGACTTTCAGAGCACAGGCCAGATATGGCACAAATCTGATGAGAGCAAAGGGAAGGCCCTGCTTGCCCGCTACATTGAGCAGACGGACCAAAGAAATGAGGCTGTAAGAATGAGGATACGGGGATCTTTGTCAAATTTGTGTAAGGATGTAGGGCTGGAAGAAGATCTCACAATCACAACCGATACCATTCGCACGACACTTAAAAGGTCACACAACACTGCTCCTGGTCCAGATGGTGTTCGGTATGATGACATAGGCGATTTAGCTGATGACGACTTGACAACACTGGCCAATGAGTTTAATGCCAGTATTCGGAGTGGCCAGATTAAGGAGGAGTGGCTACATAGCTACTTACTACCGCTACCAAAGCCAAACAAGGACCATTCTCAGATCAGTGCCTACAGAATCATCACAATGCAGAACACTGCGGGCAAGCTGCTGGAGAAAATAGTTGCCCGTGTCCTCACCTGTCGCCTTGAACAGAAACGCTTATTCCCATCCACACTCGGAGGTTATAGATATAATAAAGAGACATGCCTCAATGCAGCAGTATTTGCCTATGATGTCTTCGAAGGCTTCCACAGACGAGAGGAGACATGTGCTGCTGCTATAGATCTGGAGGATGCATACAACAGGGTACCTTTTGAATATCTCATGCATATGCTTCTCAAACTGGCGGTGAAACCCTTCCTCATTAGATGGATCGCCGCGGCACTGTTTCAGAGGAAGGTGATACTCGGATGTGGAAGTTGGTCTTCCGAGCCAACATCCATTTGTCCTGGGCTGCCACAAGGCTCACCATTGTCACCAGTTCTATTTAACGTCACAAAGGCATTCGACACAGTAAACAGAGATGGTCTCTACAAGGTGTTAGAAGGCATAGGCTGCCCTCCTAAATTACTTAGGCTGATAATTTCCTTCCATGAAGACATGAATGGCAAAGTCCATTTTGATGGGAGTCCATCAGAGAATTTCAAAGTCAACAAAGGAGTGAAACAGGGATGTGTCCTCGCCCCCACCCTTTTTGGTATATTTTTTGCTGCCCTCCTAAATTACACCTTCGAAAACAGCTCAGGAGATATTTACATTCGCACTAGACCAGATGGCTCACTGTTCAACCTAGCACGACTAAGAGCAAAAACCAAAACAAATGTTGCCCTACTTAAAGAATTTTTATTTGCTGACGATGCAGCCCTAGTCGCTCATAGTGAGGCCACCCTACAGTCGCTGATCAACAACCTGGATAAAGCATGCGACCTTTTTTCACTGTCAATTAATGTTCAGAAGACAGTAATACTAAATCAAGGTGACTTCAAACCTATATCTATTACTCTAAAAGACTGCCCACTAGAATCAGTACAGAAATTTACATATCTTGGATCCACAGTTACGCAAACCATCTCTCTTGATGAAGAAATAAACTGTCGAATTGGTAAGGCAGCTACGACCTTCGGCAAACTCACAAAAAGGGCATGGAACAACATGAAACTAACTCAAAAGACTAAACTCTTAATATATCAAACTTGTGTGCTTAGCATACTACTATATGGATCCGAAACCTGGACAACATACTCAAACCAGGAAAAAAGACTAAATGTCTTCCACATGCGATGTCTCCGCAAAATAATGCACATCAAATGGAAGGACAAAATAACCAACTTAACTGTCCTGCAACGTGCTAAGACCCTAACAATCATGTCGATGCTCAGAAGTCGAAGGCTAAGATGGCTGGGGCATGTCCAACGGATGGAAGATAAACGCATTCCTAGGCAAATACTATATGGCGAGCTAAAACACGGAAAACGACAAATCGGCAGACCTAAACTACGATATAGAGATATCTGCAAATCATCTCTGAAAGACTTCTCCATCTGTGAAAACGACTGGCAACATCTGGCAAGTGATCGCACATCATGGAGAGCACGTATAAGGAACGGTATAACAACATTTGAGACTGTTCTAAGACAGGACTTAGAAGAGAAGAGACTCATGAAAAAGGATGGTAAACCCTGTGGACCAGCGAGCCTGACCTGTTCATTATGTGACCGCGTGTGTTTGTCAAACATTGGTAGAATTAGCCACGAGAGAAGCTGTTCGGCAAAAACAATACCTCAAAAAAATACGCAATAGCCTCCACTAGACCGTCTGACAAGACGAAAAGGGCCATATATATATATATATATATATATTTAACGTGTACACAATAACGATCACGGCCCAACAGCTGGATGGGAGGGGAAGAACTATGACTTTTGCTGATGATATTCTGGTATATTGACAGGGAAGAGACAGACGGAGAATCGCCTCCACAATGCAAGACGAACTCGATCGCATTTCTTCCAGGTGTGGGGTTTCAGGTGCCTTGGTTAATCCTAATAAAGCATCAGTTTCATGGTTCTCCCTTAACAATCATATTGTTAATACGACCACACCGGTAGTACGAATGGGAGCTGATGAGGTGACCAGGGACAAGTTGATGACGTACCTCGGAGTTAAGTTTGATCGCAGCCTGTGTTTTCGGGACCACGTCGACCATGTGATAACAAAATCCCGCAAAGGATTAGCCGCCTTGAAGGTCATGGCAGCTGCCAACATCGAGCAGAGGCTACTTACTCTTCTGTTCCAGGGATTAGTCCTCGCACCAATTGAGTATGCCCTGGCCATTCTTACTGTCAGTACGACTCAAATTGATAGGCTGGAGAAAATACAAAATGAAGCCATGCGCATTATCCTGGGATGTACGAGGGACACTCCCTGTGTAGCAATGAGGTATCTTCTTGACTTTCCAACCATGGATGACAGAATCAATATCTGGAGAGCACGAGCATACCTGAAGATTAGTACAGATACAGAGCATCCATTGCACCACGTGCTCAACACAGAGAAAGGTACCAGGCTAAAAAGAGGCAAATCATGGGTGGGCCGAGCAGAAGATGTCATCAAATAGGTCTGTGGGCTTACCAATATCAGCGTTGGTGAGGAGTGGATACCGGTGCCTACGTCATTCAAGGGGACGTTCTCATGTATTGTCACACTCAACAGGAAAAGTAGGGAACAGAACCCGGTCGTGGTTAATGCTGAGGTCAACGGTCTCATCTGCGATAACGCCGATGAGAAAGATGCAGTCATCTATACAGACGGATCTGTAAGACGACACCAAAGAAGTGCATGGGCATTTACAGCACGCTCGGCAGGCAGAATAGCCAAGGAAGATAGTGGTGCATACGCCATGACCATGAGTAGCATGACAATGGAGGTAATGAAAGGAACAGATAGAGATGATTGGCAGGCTAGGAAAGAACAGTAAATTCCCATAAAATCATATTCTGAACCTGAAGAGAAGATAACTCTCTGACTCCGACCTGGTGAGGTAGTCTGAACACCACCATCATATACAGAATGCAAATTACTATATCCACGTAGTGTATATATCAAGCCGATCTACAGACACCTTCAAACATGTGAACTTAGACTGTAGTGAAATCTAAGAAGTGAATTATATCCCCAAGATAGGTGATTTACAGGCAAACTATGTGGTACTTATGATAGTCCGTTGCTAATGACTAAATTCATAGAAGTGAATTTTCTCTCTGTATGATATGCTGAACTACTAAAAACACTGGAGAAACTGAAAGCTAAAGAAATACCATCATCAAGTACTATGCCTGCTGGCATAAGTGATCATGCCTGTCCACAACTTTTGATCTCAGCAGTTATTTATCATTTATGTTGTTGACCTTCTGCTAAGCCATTCTCTTAAGCTGTATGGTATCTTTCTCTTTGTTTTCCTCTATCTCTTTGTCCCTCAATTTTCCCATTTGTCACAATATATTCCAGCTGTTCCCTACTCATTGCATGGCCAAAAAATGATAATTGTTTCTTCCTAATATTGAAAATTAGCTCTCTTTTTGCTTTGGCCTCTTTCAGAACGTATTTATTATTCTTCTTAGCTGTCCATGGTATTCTCAACATTTTTCTATAAAACCACATTTCTACAGTCTCCAGTGATTTTCTTGTCTGTTGTCCTATTGTCCATGATTGACATCCATATGTTGAGACTGTCTCTACATAACATTTTAGAACCCTTTTTCTTGTTTCTTTTGTCAATCGTCAAGTTTCAATTGTCAAGACTTTTTACACACACACACGCACGGGCGCACGCACACGCACACACTTTGTATTCGTTCTATTCTTGCAATCTGCGTGTGGCTGAGAGTTAGAATCGCCAATGCACACTCAGTAACCAAAACCACCAGTCCTTGGTATCATCATCATCATCAAGTACCAAGCCTGCTGGCGTTGGTGACCATGTCTCTCCACAACATTTGATCTCGACAGTTATCTATTATTTCTGCTATTGACCTTCTGCTGAGCCATTCTCTTAAGCTGTCTGGTCTCTTTTCCCTTTGTTTCCCTCTATCTCTTCATCCTCAATTTTCCCAGTTGTTACAATATATTCCAGCTGTTCCCTTCTCATTGCATAGCCAAAAAATGATGATTGTTTCTTCCTAATATTGGATATTAAGTAAAAAAACAAAGTAAAGTACCCCCCGTCACGCCAAGTGGCGTATAGGGAAATATGGTGTTAGTGACCCTATAATTTACAGACCTTCAGCACATGATTTTTTGAGGTAATGTGGTCGGTATTACGCCCGTGCTGCTTTACTTTCTCAGAAAAAAATCCGGTACCCATTTAAGGCTGGGTGAACCCGGAAACTGTCGGTTGGGATCGAACCCTACCCCTTGTCCTTTTGTAGTCCAGTTCACTAACCACTGAGCTATCGCGGCTCCCAATATTGGATATTAGCTTCCTAATATTATTTGTCCTTGATATAGGACAAAAAGATACTGTTCACACTCCACTGCCACCATTACCCTCATTGCTGTGAGGCCCTGCCTGGCCTTCATTAACACTTGAATACCTATGTTTGGTGAAAGCAAGACTTTGATCAAACTATATTCCCAGGTACCTGAAGGTGTGGGTCCTCACAACAACTTCTGTACCCAGGCTCACTAATGGTGTCAGTGTTCTGCCAATATGGTTATTAAGGGAGAACCATGTTACACCTGCCTTCACCAGATTTACCAGTGCTCCTGCCTCACAGCACCACCTGCTCAAACGAGTAAGTTCAGTCTGGAGTCTCCCATCTTTACCTTGGCGCTACACCAAAACGTCATCAGCATAAGACAGTGCCCTCCCTAATTGACTCACCCATTAATATCACTGGGTAGGTGTTGCAAAGCAATGGATACAGAGGTGAGACCTGTGATAGGTTGAGATATATTGTTTTAAGTTTGGAAGTCCACATACAGCACTTGAAAATGACCTTCCTTTGGAAAGGAACGCTGATAATCCGGTTAAGGAGGACTGGACTGATATTGATCGCATGTAGCTGAGCCATCAAAAAATAAAATGTTTCCCTGTTGTGCTCGTCATCAGGATCAATTGCAACAGCAGCTATCTCAACACCCAATGAAACCCCCCATAGGCATTGTAGGTAAAAAACAGCAGTATTATCCCAGGTCTCCATGATAGCCTCCGAGCGTGGATGGAAGTAGACTTCAAATTAAAAAAGTAACAGGCTAACCTTCTAGCAGCTATTTTCTCCAGCGGCTTCTTCACCATATTTTGCATTGATATTATTTGTTAACTCTGAATTTTCATGTGATCCTTCCCAGGCTTCAACATGGGTATTAAATAGCTGTGCCGCCAATCTTCCATAATAATTGAATTCCCTGTGCTGCTATTGTAGATGTCTGCCATTGGTAGCTGTCTGCCATTGGTAGCTGTAGAAGTCTGGTGTCCCTCCAGTTCCTTATCAGGCAAATCTTTTATATCATTGTAATGGATACCATCTGGCCCAGGTGCACTTACTGTTTTTAATGCCACATACAACTGCCCTGATGATCACTCTGCGTCAGATAGTGTTTGAAAAGAGCCCGCCCCTTATTTTCATCTTTCTTCTCTCAGGTAAGATCTACAGTCTGAAAATCAGGAAGGAATACTCTTGTCCTTTACAGCACCGCTCATACTTTTGTGTAATCTCCAGAACAGTTTTAAAGATTTTTAGTTTCGCACCCTTTTGCAAAACTCTGTCTGCTTCTCACTTTTTACCTGTTTGACCAGCAATTTAAAATGAGCAACTTTCTCAGATGAGTATGTGCATCTGAGCTGAAATCCTCTACAGTGTGAAATAGTTTAAAAGTTATATGAGCATATCTTGACAAGAAATAGACTGTTGTCAGGTCATTACAGTAAATCTTCACTGAAGTCTTATCTGACTGATAAACTGATAGACCTAAGAAAAATAATATTCGCCATTACACTGAGCTAAGTTGTTCAGATAACAAGCTAGATGGTTATACTAAAATATTAAACATACTAATTTCTAAAAAAATACCCATATATTGTCATAAATATAGCAGTTACATTTGGTTATCAGATATTCTGTCATAGACAGAGAAGAGCCATATAGTTGAGACCTTAACTGGAGAAATGGAATAGAGGTTGAATAAATACAGTTATTAATAATTAAAGTTTACACTCTTAATGGAGAGTTAGTGCCTGTGTAAATAACAACCAGCTACTGCAACTATGATTGTTTACACACTTTGTCATCTGTTGAAAGCGACTATGAACCTATGGTTTTGCTAGAAGTGCAGTGATATCAAATCTAACAGCAATGAACAATGAAGGTTACATGATAAGCAACATATTATGCAGGCGGCACAATATTTTTTTGACAAAGAACAGGATTTAAGACACTAGTCTGAAACAGAGCATGCTAAAGACATAGCTATCTAAATCTTAGTATAAAAGAAAATGTGATGAGACAGAAGAGAAAATGTAAAATGTGAAAATTGTATAAGTAACAGAGAAACATTATTGTAATTGTACAAATGCTGAGGGTCATTCTTAACAGAATGTGGGTGATGTTTAACTGTAATGAAGTACAGTAATACTAATCTTAAAGAAAATATTTTTAAAATGCTAATATAATTTCTATTATGGAATTAGTTTCATTGCAGTCGGGGCATCCCTATATCCGCTGCAACGCCCATCTCAGCATTTCTCAAACCGTGTACAGACTGATTATTCTTGTAAAGTGTTAATTATAGATACATTTGCTTTTCCCACTGAGCACTACCAGATCGACCAGACACTTTTCCCATCATTAAACTTATCAATCTCACAATATATACATCCTTGTCCCACCCACCTGCCTACTGTACTTTTAACGAATGAAAAGCAAACTTGTCGATATCCTTTTTCCCAGTTAGACCACCTCACACTCAATGCCAGATCTGCCAGTGAGCTTACCAGCTATTTCATTGCCGCACACACTAGCATGTTCTGGACAGCACACCTAGATTAACACGCTCAATTTAGAACCATTTTAAAGCTGCATTCACTCCTGTAAGACCCAGATACTCTTTCTCTTATCTAAATATTTGTTAATCTTCTGTAGTATACTTTGCCAGTCCGTCACCAAGACTGTGTGATCCACTTTCTCTGTAACCACCATGTTATTGCCACAGTTGCTACTTCTCATCATCATCGAGTGCCTTCTCCGAAACGAAGGTTGGCTACCATGGAGCGCCATTCTGCTCTGTCTCTTGCTTTGATGGTGCAGGTCCTTTGATAGGCTGATTTGTCCATCATTTGATGTTACTCGTCCATGTTAGTCTTGGTCTGCCTCTGCCTCTTTTACCTTGTATTTTTCCCCTCCAGGATTACTTTTAGTAGGCTGTTGTGTCTTTTAACATGGCCCAAAAATCGCATTTGTCTTGTTTGAATTGTATTTAGTAGTTCTCTTTTCATTTTTAGTTGTTTTAAGACTTCATCATTTGTTTTCTTTCCCTTCCATCCAATTCTACCTATTCTTCTATATATCCACATTTCAAAGGCTTCAATTCTCTGTTCTGTTTTCTTGTCTAATGTCCATGTTTCTGAACCATATAGGAATATTGAGAAGATGTAACATTTTTCTATCCTTAGTTTTAGCCTTGGTGTTATTTGTTTGGATGTTAGTATATTTTTCATGGCATTACAATTACTTTTTGCCATTCCTATTCTTTTGTTTATTTCAGTTGTACATTTTCCATCACTGGTTATAGTATGTCCAAGGTAGTTGTAGCTCTGAACTGTCTCCAGGTCTATTCCTTCAATTTTGATATCCACTTGTGGGTTTTGAGTATCTTCTTTGTTTATGATCATGTTTTAGTCTTTTTGATATTCATATCTAGTCCATATTTTTTTCTTGTCATGTTTATTTCATTAAGTAATTGTTGTAGATCTTTAGGATTTTCTGCCAGCAGTACAGTATCGTCAGCATATCTTAGGTTATTGATTATCTTTCCATTAATTTGTAGGCCTGGCATCTCTATGATGTTTTTAAAAATTTGCTCAGTGTATAGATTGAACAAGCTTGGTGATAGGATGCATCCCTGTCTTACTCCTCTTTTTATATCAATGGGTGTAGAGTTCTCTTTGTTATATTTTATTATTGCTGTTTGCTCCCAGTATAGATTACATATTAGTCGTATGTCCATGTCATCTAGATGTATCTTTTTTAGGCATTCTATAAGATGTTTGTGGTGTACTCTATCAAAAGCTTTGGTGTAGTCTATGAAGCAGGCATATATTGGTTTGTTTACTTCTGTGTATTTTTCGATTAATGTTCTCATGCAGAATATGGCTTCTTTTGTCCCGTTATTTTTCCTAAATCCAAATTGCTGCTAATCTAATTCAGTATTGATTTTATTCTGAATCCTTCCTTGTATAACTTTTAGCAAGATTTTTGTAACATGGCTCATTAGGCTTATTGTTCTAAAGTCACTGCATTCAACTGCATCATTCCTTTTAGGTAATGCAATGAAAGTTTATGTTTTTAGTTCATTTGGTATGTATCCTGTGTGGTATATGTCGTTGCATATGTCTGTAATTACTTCAATGCCAAAATCTTCTAGTGCCTGTATCATCTCTATCTGTATGATGTCAGGTCCTGCTGCTTTTTCCTTTTTCATTGTTTTTATAGCTTTTTCCACCTCAGATTTTAAGATTTTATAGCCTGATGTACATTTTATAACTGGTTTCTTGTCCCTTTGATCCTGAAATAGTTCTGTTATATATTCCTGCCATCTATCTATAATATCCTTATTGTCTGTTAGCATTTTTCCTTTTTTGTCTGCAATGCATCCACCTTCTGTGGCTTTTTTATTTTTATTAGTCATTCTCTTTATTTCTGTTTGCATTTCTTTTAAGTCTTGTTTACTTTCCATAGTTTCTATATCTATACATTTTTGGCTGAGCCAGTCTTCTTTTACCTTTTTGCACATTTTGCGTATCTCATTATCTATTTTATTGTATTGGGCAGTGTTCTTCGCTTGTCTCCTTTCTTCCATTTTTTCTAAGATGGTGTTAGTTATCCATTTTTGTTTTTTGTTCTTTTCTCTTTTGGGTAAGGTGTCGCAGGTTTCTTGTATGCTTTTCTTTATACATTGCCATTTGGTTGTTACTTTTTCATCAGGATTTTCTCTTCTGTATTGTTCAATTGCTTCTTCTAGCAGCTTCTGATATGTATTCTTTACTTGTATTGTATAGGTATCTTTAATATCTTTTTGATTTAAAGCTGTTATATCTAGTGGATTTGTTGATGAGTTAGACTTTTGCTTGTTTCTCTTTAGTTTGATTTTCATTTTAATCATTACAGGATTGTGATCTGAATTAATATCTGCTCCTGGGTAGGTTTTGGCTTTCTTTATGCTGTTACGGAACCTTTCTTTTATCATTATGTAATCTATTAGATTCCTCTTCTTATCTCCAGGGCTTTTCCATGTGTATAGTTTCCTTTTCTCTTGCTCAAAGTAGGGAGTTACATATTATCAGCCTGTTTTCTTCACAGAATTGTATTAATCTTTGTCCTCTGTCATTTCTTTTTCCTAAACCATGATTTCCTATAATGGTCTTATATCTACCTTTTCCTACTTTAGCGTTCATGTCACCCATTACAATCAAGATGTCTGAAGATTTCACTTGCTTCATAACTTCATTTAGGTCTTCATAGAATGCCTCTATTTGTTCATCTGTATAGTCTTGAGTAGGTGCATATATCTGTATTATTGCTATGTCGAATGGTTTTGCTTTCATTTTTAATAGTGTAATCCTATCATTGTATGTCCAATGGGTATTTATATATTTTTGTAGCTCCCTTTTTATCAGTATTCCTACCCCCCTTTGATGTTCTGTTGTGTTTCCTGAGTATATAAATGTATATTTTTCGTCCTCAATGTACCTACATTCTTTCCATTTTGTCTCTGATATGCCTAAAATATCTATATTTATTTGTTCTGTTTCTTGAATCAGATTTTCCAATTTCCTTTCTTGATATACAGTCCTAACATTCCAAGTACTTATTTTAAGATCTTTCCTCTGACATAAGTTCGAATTCCTCTCCATGGCTTCCTCTGAACTAGTATGTGATGAGGCTCCAATCTCTTTCATGGTGGTCTGCCATATTCCTGCTACTTCTACATGTACTTAAAATATGTTTTTGACTTTGAAAGTATTAGTCACTACTTTCTCTCTCTATCCTTCACTCTTTATCTCACACTCTGTTTCTCAGGAAAATACTTTTTTTTAAAATTAACTCTGGTAAACATCTTCGGCATTTAAAATCTTTTTGGTTCTAAGTTCCATGGTAACATTTTCTTATGTCCACTAAATAAAAAACACTAGTAATTGCTAACTTAAGTATTGACAGTATTTATTTCTGTTTAACTCATATCAGGAGGGGTGAAAAGTACATTAAATTACATTTTGAAGAGTCCATTTTTCAACACAAAGTTTTACAAGATGACAGTTACAAAAATGTAATTATCTGCCATATTTCACTCTTCTATCTATTTATTGGCTCTTCGAGCCGTAGCCGGCCCATATGGCGTAGACCCAGATACTCCCTCTCTTATCAGAATTTTTTGTTCTAGCAGTTTTCAATTCTTTTAAAGATATTTTATCAAATCTCGTCATTTGTCTCTGTTCTGTGCAAGCAGCTCTATCTCATTGAGGGAGTCGATTCCTGCTGCTCTTGCCACTCTCATCAATGTTCTTCTCAGTGTCTCTCTGGGTCTTCCCCTTCTCCTTTTACCTGTTGTTTCCCACATGAGGGCTTGCTTTGCTATTCGGTTATTATCTCTTCTCATCACATGTCCAACATCTGACCATCATCTTTTCTTTATTACTGAAGATATTAGTGGTTGATTGGCGATTTCTCTAATTTCCTCATTTATTTTGAATTCGTTCCACGCTATACCAAGTATTTTCCTTAGACATTTATTTTAGAATGCGTTCAACTTTGTTTCTATATCTCTTGTTGTTTTCCAGCTTTCACACACATACGTAAGGGTTGATAGTACATTTGATTTTAATAGTCTAAGTTTTGTGTTTGTGCTGATGAGTTTTGATTTCCACAACTTTTCAAGGCTTCTGAAAGACATTGCTGCTTTAGCTTTTCTGATTCTAATTTCTTTGCTTGTATCCCCTTCTCGATCAATGTGACTTCCAAGATAGATAAAGTGATCAATCTCTTCCACTAGTTTGTTTTCAATATATATTTTGTCATCTGTTGGAATTAAGCTTTTCATGACTTTAGTCTTTTCATGATTGATCTCAAGCCGAATTTTGCTGGCTATTGATGATAGTTCATTTGTGTTTTCCTGCATCGTTTTTATCTCACTGCTGATGAGAACTATGTCACCAGCAAAGTTGAGGTCCTCCAAATGGTCTCCTTGTATCCATTCGATGCCTTTGTTACCAGTGCAGCATTTCTTCATTATGAAGTCCATAACAACTCCAAATTACAAGGGCGATAAAATACATCCTTGTTTAACCCCGGTTTCTATTGGAAAACATTCGCACAGTCCTTCCTCTGTGCGAACTGCACATGTGTAGTCATCATACATGTCTTTGATAATATTTATGATTTTTTATGGTAAGCCTTATTGCATCAGAATTTTCCACAAAGAATCTCTATGAATGCTGTCGAATCCTTTTTTTGAAGTCAATGAAGTTAAGTATTACATAACAAGTCCCTTATTTGGAATATAAGGGAAAACAATGGAGAGGACAGGTGGAAATAAAGATGAAGATTGGAAAGACAAGCAGCTATCTGTGATCTTACGAGATTTACACAAAACAGGAAAAGTTTAAAAGCGTTTGTGAAGACCAAAACTATACAAAAATGAAATAAAATAAGGAAAAGCTGTACAATGTTCAGCTTAGTTTGTCAACAGGGTATCCTCATTGCACATCGAAAATGTTCATAAGTGAATAGTGAATAATGAAGTATATCCCTCAATGTGCAGTGATTATGACACCGGTATTATGTTGGTTTACAAGTCTTCTGGCCTTCTGCGTAGTGTTCCCTTCTGTCATTTCCCACCTTGACGTGACATTCATGCAGTCTCTTCATGGTTGCAGATTCAGAGCAATTTCTAATGTCAGTTTTTTGTTCAGTGTCACTTGAGACATTCAGAATGTTAGTGCTGTGCATTGCTCTTCTGATCCTCTCATACACGTGCTCCCTGGCATGAAAACGCAACAGACTTTTGTCACACTTGACCTACCCAGAGACTAATCACTTCCGCCAAATCCAGCCATTTGCTATCTTCTTGAGCATACTCATTGAATCACTTAATTCAGTGACTCAATTAAGTTTGTTGAAAATATCAGCAAAATAAACCAATCCAGCTCATTGTTTTTAAATTGCTTTTTGTCTGTTTACACATTTTTAGCAGTTCTTAGGCAGAGCTAAAACTAGATTCTATATTCTCCCACCTCAAAACTACAAAATATTAGCATGAAATTACAGTATTTTGTGGTTTTATGGTCTTGACAGTTACATCCACATTTGCATTTTGTGAATGATAAAGTGTGCAAGCTGTCAGTTACACAAATGAAAAAGTTTATAATAAGAGTATTCATATTGAGTTATTTATACATAGAGAAATGCGAAGAAATATGATATGGAACCAGTATCAATAGATCATTTATGACTAAAATATTAAGACGACAAAGATTTTAAAAATATATTCTTAAAAATGAAGGCAGCAAAATGATATGGTTGTTGAGAAATAACAATGTTGGTAGAAAGCAAAAATTTTAAGTACTGCAAAGATTACACAACTGGTTATAGAAGAAACTTTCACTATTACAAAAAATGTTCCCAGAGCAACAAATTTGCATCCACTGCTAGAAATACAATCAAACAAGGCTTCATGTATTTTCTAGAAATGGCTGTTAATATTTGGTAAAGTTTTTTAGGAATCATACATATCTTTGCTGTCATTGTAAAAAGTGTTGTTATGGAAACAGCCATAGATTTTAGAAGCAGTGATCTCCGCAATATGTGCCATTTTGGCACGCAAGGTTTCTGTTTTTGAGATTGTGGTTCTGCCCTATGTGCTGTCTTCGGCTCGAAAGGACGATAGATAGATAGATATCTTCATTACTATCCAATAGTCATGCATGTGAGAATATTATCTGCGAAGGTAATCACAACAGGATTAAATAAAATGAATCGTTTCTGATTTAGCAGTACAGATGTTGAGCAACATGTGTAAGTTTAGCTCAAATATTTAGGCATAAAAGCTATAATGTTCTTAGTTCTATGTGAAATATAACTGTTCCCTCTATCAGCACATGCGGCCATGACTTGATTTTCCTACTTTTTAAACTATATATTTTAATATTAAAATTTACTCTTTCGTCTGCATCAAAATCAAATTAAAAAAGCACGATTCAATTTTTTTTATTTTTTATTTTAAATCAGCCATGGTATAGTTGTTGCATCTGACTTTATCATCATGCTAGCATGCTGGACACTGTCTTTCTACAACTGTCAGATCCACTAACTATTTTCCAGCAATGTTGATGTGCCAAAAATTCTTCAACTACTGCGTTGGCCCCAAGGTACAGAATCATCGAACCATCCATATTGGTTATGGGATCCTGAGATTACAAGTTTTAAAATGGATTTCCATATCAAGTTCTCACTGCTAATGTAGGCCCAATTGTGGCACTCACTGTCGAGATGATTGATTATTTTAATTGTCCTCTTTTTATTAGGTTCTGATTCAAGATGGTTTCAGTTCAAGATGAAGGAAATTGTTTCCTTTGTTCTTGCTATGGACAGTTGATCAGAGGCATAACAAGCCACCATCACAAAGCATTCATTGTATCAGAAATCCTCACTTCCAAATGATGACGATAATTAATCCATCTCAGGCTCTCCTTCTTGATCTTTGTAGCTTCGGAAGTATACAAACTGATATACTTCTTCCACTGCTTTTCCTTCTAGGTTTAATTTTTCTTGTGGTTTAATTTGATTTTTTCTTACTTTTGTTTGTTTCTTCTTGGTTGATCTCAAGTTCTATTTTTTCAGCCATTGATGGCATGATGTTTGTTTTTTCTGATATCATATTCACATTGCTATTGATATGAACTAAGTTGTCCACAACATCAAGATCCTCCAATTGAGATCAAAGTGTCCATCCATTGCCTTTGTTACCTTTACAGCATTTTTGTATTATGAAGTCAATGACAATTCCAAACAGCAAGGGAGATAAAATATATCATTATTTCACTCTGGTGAAACATTGATTGATTGTGGCCAACACAAAAAGGGAGCTCCTAAAAAGCATCAGAAAGAAACAATCAACATTTTTCGGGCACATCATGAGAAGAGGAGAGTTGGAATACTTGGTATACAACTGGCAAAATAAAAGGGAAAAGAGATTGCGGACAGCAAAGAAAGAAAATACTGGATAGCTTGGTGTTATGGCATGGAAAACAGTCAACAACAGAACTGATCGATGCACTGTAGATAGAAGATTGTAGAAGGATATGATCGCCTACGCCAACTGGTATGGCACATGATGATGAAACATTGATCACCTTGTTTTATCTAGAACCATTCACTCAATCCAGCCTCTATGAAAAATGCACATGAGAAGCCATCGTACAAATTTTCGATGATGTTAATTTTTTATGGTATTCCATATTATCTCTGTATGTTTCACAATGAGTCTCAATGTATTCTGTCAAAAGCATTTTTTAAATAATGAAATTTAAAAGAAGTGGTCTCTGGTTTCTTATAAGCTCTTCTCTCTCTCTCTCTCTCTCTCTCTCTCTGCGATCAGCACTCAATCAGAGTAGGATTCCAGACTCTCTCATGAAGTTAGCTGTCTGTTTAAGTGATTCGACTGTCCATATAGTTTCTCTTCCAGGGAGGTGGGTGTGGACCACATTGCTCGTCTCAGGTCTGTGTACTGGGGGCAATCCTGTAGAACATGTTTTGGAGTCATATTGTCCAGTGTACAGTGGCATACCCTGGTCGTACCTATTTTGAATTTGATGAACATGTGATTTCTCATTATATTGTGGCCAGTGCGTAGGCGAAGTATGATCCCTCCTTGATAGTTAATGGTATCCGTCCCTCTCGTTATACTTTGGGTGTTCTCGTTTCCATTTTTCATGGTACTAACCTTTGAGGGTGGATTTGGCTTCATCATAACTGAGCGGATGGTTCTCTTGTGGTAATCTCCCTCCCTCTTTAACTAATTTGTCTGCGCGTTCGTTCCCGTGTGTATTACAGTGTAATGGTATCCACTGAACGACTACTCTCTGGAAGTTATTGCATAGTTGGTCCAGGGCTGTCCTCAAGTCATCTAGTTCATTGTTCTTGAGGCTTTTTAGAGCTGAAAGTACTGACAGTGCATCAGTCAGAATCACCAATTTATTGTGCATGTTATTTTTGTGTTGAGTAGCCAGTGTTGCAGCATCTCTGAGGGCCTCAGTTTCTGCTTTAAAGTTGTTTGAGAATTTCCCAGTAGCTATTGACTTGGTAATCTTGTCCTGGTTATTCAGCGTCAAGAACACACCACCCCCCTCCATTTCTTGT
This sequence comes from Megaustenia siamemsis, assembly GCA_032433765.1. NCBI lineage: Eukaryota > Metazoa > Mollusca > Gastropoda > Stylommatophora > Ariophantidae > Megaustenia > Megaustenia siamemsis. The sequence continues at coordinate 96,762,358 of JAVIAB010000092.1, forward strand.
GGCTTTTGCAGCAGAGCCATCTGTGTATATGTGGGACCAAGAGTCCTGTGGGTAGGTATTGTGTATGTGTTTTTCTGCTACGTGTTTTCTTTCTGTGTCTGATTGGGTGCCTTTTTTTCATGATTCCTGTTATATTTTCCTTAAGTTCTCATATTTTATGTTTCCCATGAGGAGACATATCAGATGGGCAACATAGCAAAGTTGCTGCTCTTTAGTCATACAATTCCGAAACCAGTGATTCTTTGGTGCAGGGAAAATTGAAAAAAATAGAAAAAATGGTATGGTAAAAGCTTTACGTGGTTAGTAGACAACACAGATTTGAACGACGTTTCAGCTCAATAGGCCTTCAGCAGGAACAAATAAACAACACACACACAGATATGTAAGTAAATAAAACTAATCCTACATAGCTAACTAGTAATGAAACATCCAAAACAAAATATTTGAAATATGTTAAAGAAAAGAAAATTGACTTCCCTTTGTTGCGGACCGTGGTCAGAATGGGAAAGGAATTGTCTCACGGGTGTAGCTGTAATTATGCCCTCTGGTCATGGGTGAAGGGTTCTAAAAATACACCAGTTGGGGGAACGCTGTCTAGGTTACGTCGACTGCAAAGACACCGACAATGTCTGAAAGTATCTAAGGGCCCATAAATACATGTATACACACACACACACACACACAGATGCGTGTATACACATATACATTTACAAGCAGACGTGCACATACTTATACATATCAACATACATTCTTTGGTGCATGGGGTGACTAAAGAGCCTTCTATATTTCTCCGCCTGTTGCAATACTTTAGTGACCCGTCTGTCATATAAGGATTGTAAACCTGTTACTGTTTCTAGAGTCTTGATAGGTGTAGATTTCATAGCACCAGTGATGATACGGGCAGCTTGGTTCTGTTAATTTTGCTAAGGTGTGATTTGGAAGCCATAGCTCAGGCTGTGACTCCATACTCTAGAACTGGTCTGACTCTTCCTACGTTTAGTCGTTTCAAGATATTGCTGTCTGCCCCCCAGTCCGTTCCTGCCAATTTCTTCATAATATTAGTTCGTTTTCTGGCTTCTTTTCTTGCTCTGTCTATCTGATTTTTCCAAGTCATTCTGCGATTTATGGTGACGCCAAGATATGTTGGGTTTTGGTCAATATGGAGTGTATGATCTTTTATCTTCAAGTTTGCAGAGAGTGTGTTACTTGAAAGGCTGAAAATTGTATATGTAGTTTTTTTTTTGTTAATTGGTAAGAACCAGGTGTTCGTCCATTTTTCAAGTTCACCTAGGACATCTTGCATCCTGGGTCCAGCCACTGACATACTTTCCTTGCGAGCCCATAACACCAGATCATCTGCGTATATTGTTGAGTGTATTCCTGATGGAATGTCCATCACGATGTCATTTACGAAAATTAAAAAGAGTGTTGGGGACAAGACTCCGCCTTGTGGGACACCTTGTTCGATTGTGACCTTCTTACTTAGTTGACCTTGTACTTGTACTCTGGCTGTTCTATCCTGAAGGTATTGAGAGACCCAATTGAATAAACGACCCTGGATGCCAAGTCTAACAAGCTTGCTCTTTAAACCCTCTCGCCATACCCTATCAAAAGCCTTCTCCATGTCGACCCACACTGTCAGTGTGTGTTTCTTTTCTTGTAGAGCATCCTCTATTTCCTGTGCAATGTAGGTGACCAGGTCTTCAGTTGATCTGTGCTGATGGAAGCCACTTTGTTGTGGTACGATTTGTTGTTTTGTCTCCAAATGCCACATAAGTCTTCTGTTAACCAGCCTTTCCATGAGTTTACTCAGCAAGCTCAGTAAGCTAATTGGTCTGTAGCTACTTGGGTCTAGTGGGTCTTTTCCACGCTTGAGGATGGGCACCATAATAGCTTCTTTCCAGATTGCCGGCACATGACCTCTCTTCCAGCTAGCATTTATTACCCTTGGCTTTCTGTCCCAGATTTATGTGCATTTCGTTGGAGATTCCATCTTTACCAGGGGAACTTTTGAACTTCAATCCTTTGAGGGCAACATCTAATTCAGTCGGGGTAAAGATGGTCGTCTGATACTCTTCTGGTGCTAAAGGCATGTGTTTTGCATCTTGGTTTTCCTGTCTTGCAGCTTTCTATTTGTCTATTGGAATGTTTATTCTACTAATGTTTTTGTAAGTCTCTATCAGTAGATTTTCTGCCCTTTTGCCTGTGAGGATGTTCTGGTTGTGTGCTAACGATTTTGAAGGTCGGCAGTTGTTTTCGTTGCTCACAGCTTTCGCAAGTTTCCATAGTTTATGACCATTTTTGTCTAGATTAAGGCTCTCTGTTTTGTCTATCCAGCTCTGTCTTGCTGATATCATGACCTCACGTTTGTATTTGGCAGAGGCTGCTTTGTAGGCAATGTTGCTCTCTGTGCTGCGTGATGTTTCAGCTAGTTTTCTAGCAGAGTCCAGTTCCTCTTCTAGTCTTTGTATTTCCTTGCTCCAGTATGGCTTGTAGTTTCTTCTTGCTCTTCTAGGAATGGATTCTTTAGCAGCTCTCAGGATTCCGTTTGTTAACCGCTCTATCATATTATTGACCTTCTTGTCGTGGGTGTTGATAGGCGCAGTATATGCATCAGAGAGCCAGGCAAACTTTGCCCAATCTGCTCTCTTATAGTTCCAGCGGGGAAGATTTATTTACAACTCCTGTTTGTGAGCAAGATCCACTGAAAGTTTGACTGGTCTGTGGTCACTATCTCCAAGTTAAGCACTTCTGAAATAATTCTTAGGTTGAAAATATGTTCAGCGCAGTTTCTCCCTTTTCAAAATCTTGTTTGTTCTTCACTTTGATGTGAATTACTATCATGATATACATAGTTGTCTACTTTTTCCAATGCCTGACCAGTTAGATAAATATTGCCCTCTGGTATTTTTTTTTTTTTTTACATAAAAAAAAAATCCCTGTTGATTTTAAGTCCTATTCTTTACGTCCAGATGATCTGTGGCATTTTGCATCTTGTTGCAAACATAGGAGAATAGCAAAATAAAAATGTCACCTGTTATAGAAAGTGGTAAAACCAGCATGACGGAGAAAGCCATCTCCCAAATGCATGTCTTGGAGAGTAATTATGTCAGTCAGGTACACCAGGCTTTTAAGGACAGGCCTATGTTGTTGCATGCTTGTGCAATTTCAATATAAATATGAAGATTTGTGAGGCAGAAACCTTTGCATGCGTGCATACATTTTCTACAAGCTCCGCCCCTGTACCTCATCTTTGATTTTGCCTTGTTTAGGTCTCCTTTCATTGTCTTCCAATGGAAACATGCAGTTTGATCCACCATGACGTATTGTGAAAATAATACAAAATACACTCTAGCACCTAAGCCATCTATAGGTTTCCAAACGCCCATGGGCTGAAGATAAAACCAGAAAACCCTCCAACTAGTGTAATGTTATCAGCTATAAGAGCTATAGATGGCTGACGTCACTCTACCCACAACCAACGGGACATTCAGGAGTATCACAAACGACTATGACTCAAACTCTATTACTTTCTTCATCCGAACTCTTCCTCTCAACCTCCTCCTACAGACGAATTTGCCCGCTTTTCCTCCCGTAAATCTGACTGGACTCCCCGCTCAAGCGAATCACAGGCTTTGGACCAGTTCATTAACAGTACCTACCGGGATATTAAGGCACTTCGTCCCCATAGACTTCGACGATCTAATCTTAGTAGTGAAGAGTACCAAGCCCTCTAGGATCTTCGCCGACGTGATGATATTGTCATCAAGCCGGCCGACAAGGGTGGCTCTGTGGTGGTATGGAGGAAAGACCTTTATATCCGGGAAGGGGATAAACAATTATCCGACTCGACTTTCTACCTCCCCACCCCTGACGACACTACTGTCTCTAATAACGCCGTGGTGCGTCGCACGATCCTCCGTTTCATTCAGGATGGATTACTTCCCTCTAGCTCGTCCCGCATGATCCTTCCTGACCACTGCTTGGGCAGACCCTCTTTCTATATGCTGCCTAAAATACATAAACCTGACTCTCCTGGACGTCCTATTGTCTCTTCCATCTCATATCCTACAGTTCTCATTTCTGACTTCCTCGACAGTATCTTTCAACCCATAGTTATGGGCCTCCCTTCGTATGTCAAAGACACTAACGACGCCCTTAACATCTTTTCCTCTATCACCCTCCTTCCTGATCGTCACTACCGCCTCTTCGTTATGGATGTCTGCTCCCTGTATACTTCTATTCCCCACTCTGACGGCCTTCAAGCTCTTCAGTTTTTCCTGGACCGTAGGATCCAACCCTCCATCGCCACTGGCGTCCTCCTCCGTCTAGCGGAATTAGTCTTGAACCTCAACTCTTTCGAGTTCAATGGCAATTTCTTCACCCAGATCAGCGGTGTGGCGATGGGCACTAAAATGGGCCCTAGCTATGCTTGTCTCTTCATGGGTTATCTAGAGCACCAAATTATCCAAACCTACCAGGGCCCTCTCCCCCTTATGTATCGTAGGTACATTGATGATTGCATTGGTCTGTCTGACCTTCCAGAAGATGAGATCTCCCGTTTCATCGAATATGTCGGACATTTCCACCCCTCTATCCACATCACCTTCCACATCTCCACCTCCTCCGTATCTTTCCTGGACATCCTAGTCTCCTTGGGCACCTCTCATCTTCTCACCTCGGTCTTCTACAAGGCCACGGACTCCCATAGTTTCCTCCGCTACGACTCCTCTCATCCTACATCCTGCAAGAACTCTCTTCCATATTCTCAGCTTCTCAGACTTCGTCGCCTTTGCCAAGACGATGAAGATTTCCTTCACAATGCCCACCTCATGCTTGATTTCTTCCGCCGACGCCTTTATCCGGAATCAGCTCTCCTTCCTGCCCTGCGTCGAGTTCTCTACACTTCACGTCAGTCTGCTCTTACCCCCTCTACTCATCCCCCCTCTGATAGAGTAGTGCTCGCTCTCACCCATCACCCTCACCACTACGCCGCTATTAGGACCATCCACCGCTACCTCCCTATTCTTCGATCTGACCCTACTACTCGTCTGCTCTTCCCTGACCCGCCACTAGTGGCCTTTAGACGTGACCGGAACCTCCGAGACTTTCTTGTCAGGGGTCGTCTTCCTGCTGACCACTTCAGCCATCGAGGCACTATCCGCTGCAACCGGAGAGTATGTAAAACTTGTGACCACGTTCTCCAGACCGACACTGTCCTCTTCCCTAATGGTCCTTTCGAGATTAGAAAGGGATTCACTTGCACATCGCGGAACATCATTTATGCCATCATTTGTAAGCGATGCAAGTTGACCTACATCGGTCAGTCTGGTCGAAGAATCGGCGATAGGTGCCATGAACACTTGAATGACATCACCCGAGAAGCGGACACTCCTGTAGCAGCCCACTTTAACTCGAGGGGCCATCGAGGTAAGACTGATGTCTTGGTAACTGGCCTTATATCATGCTCCTCTGATCACCACAGTCGGCTCACTCTTGAGCACCGTCTGATCGCTCGTTGGGGCTGCCTCACCCCTCGTGGCATCAATGTATCCCTGTCCCTCTGAGAACCCTCCTGCCTCCGACTCCACCCTCCCACCTATGGACCTCTCTTCCTATTTCTCTTCTTGGGTCCTCTACTCCTCGTCCATCCCTGCTTTTCATATCCTCTTTGAGTAACCCCCATCTTGCCTTTTTCATCCTAAACCCCCCCCCCCTCCCCACACCTTTTTCTCTTCTGACTACCTTCATGTCCTTTACCTCTTTATCACTATATCACCTCTCCACCTGGACTATACGTACGATCTCTCTGCCCACCTCTATTGTTCCTCGTCCTTCCCACCACCCCTCTGCTGATCTACTCCTAGCTCACCCCTCTCCTCTCTATTCACTTGTAGTCACTACTCATCTATACCTACTCTCTTCTGACTACCTTCATGTCCTTTACCTCTTTATCACTATATCACCTCTCCACCTGGACTATACGTACGATCTCTCTGCCCACCTCTATTGTTCCTCGTCCTTCCCACCACCCCTCTGCTGATCTACTCCTAGCTCACCCCTCTCCTCTCTATTCACTTGTAGTCACTACTCATCTATACCTACTATTCCAGTATCCCCCTTATCCTGATGCCCACTTTCATTCCCCCTTTTGTTCTATCATTTCCCTACTTCTTTACCTCCTATGGTTCATACCTCTTGCACACCATCCCCTATTGCTCCACTTCTTCCAGACTTTCTCTTTTTCCATTCACTTCTGACCTACCGCCTCTCCCCCTATCCAGTTTTCACATACCTGCTTCTTATCCCTCCTCTCCATACCTCCTCCTCTAATACTTCCCTACCTCCCGATAGACTAACTTCCTCCGGACCACCCCTCTATCGCCCTTCTCATTATACCGGCTTTATTATTCTTCCTCTCCTTATCTCTTCCTCCAGTATCCAATCCTTCCTTTCGTTGACCTACCTCTCAACTCTTTCAGTTCAAGGCCATCCATTCTGTAGAGTCCATCTCTCTCACCCACTGCCTAGTTCACTACTTTGTCGTGTCATTCAATTTCTTTCTCTTAACCTCTCGCGTGATCTCTCACTTCCATTGTTGAGTGATTTATATGTATTGCTTGTTGTGTCCCAGGAGTGTCCTCGTCTATCCCCCTTTTTCCCCCCCTTTGGTTTTCCCGATATTAGATCCGTTTGCCCTCTTAATTGACCTGTCTAGGTCACGTGTTGCTCTCTATACACGTTCTCTGCGCTTCTAGTCATTCCGACTTGTTTCAGCACGGATTACAGTTTTCCTGCTCTGAGCTCAGCTAAGTACAATTTATTATACATTTTTCTCTTTTTCTATTTTATATATTTTGACGCCCATCATACCTCTCATCATGTAATATTCATTTTATTCATTTCTCTCTTTTCTTATTTCTGCATCCTACTTTCCTCGACCTCCACTTGATCATCTAACATGTAGTAATTGTGCTTCACCGTTTGTTGTCATTGTCCCTGTATTCTGAAGAAGGCCACAGGCCGAAACGTCAGTATTGTGTTGTGTTCTTTATTTGTAAAGCTGTCACCATACCTTGGAGTGTTTAGCACACCCCACCATTGGCTCCTTGCTACCAGCTTTACCGCAGCATTGCAATTATTTGCCTGTTACCCACAACCACCCAGCTTTGCTAGCAAAGCAATTTGACAAAAAGGCAGCCGTTACAGCCAGATCATCAGTTTGTTCATTTCTTTTCACGCTCCAGTGTCTAAAGACAAAATTCAAACAAATCCCAGTCAGTCCTGAGTTTTTTAGTGACACCAACCACTGTCTTTGAGCCCAGCCCCTTTTAATTTTCATTGAGTCAGTCAGAAAACATACTTGAGTGAAAGGTTGTGCTTCTGCCCAGAAGATCACTTTAGTTACTCCCATGATCTCCATGGTCAAGCTACTTGAAAACTAGGCTGAGTAAAAAAATAGACCTGAAGCAAATATAGGAATTCAAACACAAAATAATAAATATAAGAATACAAAAAAATAAGAAAATATATTAATGAAATTTGACACTGAATAGAGTAATAGTGCAATTAATAACAATAATCAATAAGCTGCCCTTTAATCATATAATTGTACCAACTGTTCATCTGTACAGAATGTTCTTGATGACAAATTGAAACTTAAATTTTTAAAATAAAGCCAGAAAAAAGATAGTTTTATGGCAGTCTGTATACTGTATTAGTTTTATGGTAGTCTGTATACTGTATTTGTTAGGGAAAATTAATACACATTGCAGATGCTAATAGATTGTTCGCTACTGGCTTTTGTTTGTACATATACTGGTAAGTCTAGTCTAGGTAAACATGAAGTCAACAGAGCATCCTTATATGTAGCCTATGACGTTCCAAACATAGGTAAATGGCATAAAAAAGTATTAGTAAAAATTATTATCAGTAAAAAAATCATTATGAACACTTATTATTTTGAAAAACATTTAAATATATCATTCAACTAATAGAGTTATTGCTTCACGTTGATACAATGGTGTTCAGCTTCAGTTAATAAACCGTACAAATAAGGCATATTAATGCTTCATTTACCTAGCTAATTACACATCATAATGGTCCGTCTGTCAGCAATTCCGACTACGGTCGTTATTTGCACCTTTAGCCATTAATTTCATCAACTATATTTTTTGTAATATCAGCACACCACAGGTTGTCTATGTTATTATATTCATCAACTAATGCTTTAGATATTTTATATTGTTCATGAATCTCATTAGCTTTTTACTGTTGTGAAAGTTTTCAATTTGTCAATATTTACACTTTACATCGATATGTATTGTATGCTTTCAACAAATCGATACAGTTAATTGGAAATATATTTATTATTCACCTATTGTGACTAGAAACACTGATATTTTTATACACTGCAACTGCCTATAATTTTATATAATATTTGAACAGATCAAGCAAAACCATACTTTTTTGGTTTAAAGTCATGGAGCATAATTACAGCGCATATCATGGTGCCATGTTTTGACGACCTCATTGCACAGAGAAGAAGATAACTCCAGAGGAGTACAGGAAAATATTTACAGGAACTTAAAATCCTAGCAAAGAACAGTAAAAACATTACCACCGAGAACTTGTTCCGGAAAACCTTAGAAAAACTTTTCATCATCTGAGGAATCCATGAGACACTATGACAAGTCTATGCCTTGAGACCAGCACAGTAGTTGAAGAATTTGTAGCAAACAAGATTTTTTGAAAATAGCTAGAGGATCTGACAGTTGTAGAATTACAGAGTCTAGCATATGGTATTGACAGAAGCAACAACAGTGGCAATACTATGGCTAATTTCACTAGACTTGAATCATACTGATCTTTTTTACGGACTTTTGTTATGGAAAATTGACATGCACACACTATGACGAGAACATGACTCTAGACAATGAGAAATACATAGCCAAGTTCATTCTAAAATCTTTAAGAAGAGTGAGAAGAAGATAGATGGGAAAGGAAAATACACACTGAGAGACTGATAAGATCAGTGAATCAGAAGGGATCTGGTTAATCATATGTGCTTGGAGGGAAGAGGAAAATATGTCTACAATCAACACCTGACAGAGACCATCAGATGGAACACACTTCAAAATATGCTGACATAGGTGGTGGAATGGATTCTAAAGATGCATGTGCAATGACATTACCCTTACCTGGTCTCTAAGTGGTGAAATCTGATGTTTGGCCCTCTCAGACAATGACAAAAAACAGGGATTCTCTAATGTGCTCTGCATACATTAAAGGCACAAACATCATAGTATAAATTAAGAAAACTTTAAACTAGCAACAAGATGCATCTATACCCACTTAACGAGTGAGTGTCAAAGAAGAATAAAAAGGATATCATGTGATTGCTCACAACAGTGCAGATATTGTATTCCTGTAAACCCTATATAATTGATAATTTTATAATATGCTAGAAGTGCTGAAGAAGTGATCCTGATAGTCACATTGGGCAAATAGTTTAGTAGCACTTTCTTTAAGTTCAAAGATGAAATACTTGACTCTTAACCTACCAAAGAAAACTATAGGTCTGTATCAAAGAGAAATGGCTGACAGAAAAATAAATGTAGGTATATGTCTTAAAAATCACATCAGTATAATTATTATTGAAAAAGACAGGTAGGCCTGTGTTATACGAGAAATAAAAGAAGATTAAATTGCGAGTACACTTGTGGTAAAAAATGCATTAAAATAATAGAATAATTGTAATAAATATATAACTCTAATAATTATAAAGAAAGAAAAAGCTTTCTAGAAAAAAATTTCAGAATTTGAAAAAAATAATACAATTTTCTACTTACTGGGTGGATTGATCCCGCGTTGTCTTTATAAGTAAATGCTTTCAGAAATAATAATTTTGGATATACACATAATTTCATTTTTCTTCACAGTTATCATGAAAATAGCTTCAATAAAGCTCTCTATTTTCATATATATATATATATTATTTCACATGACATGGTCTAGTGCTTATGAAATCATAGTATTTGATCATTGAAGGTCTCATGTTTTGTAAAGCCTTACGAGATACTTTACCATGCATAACGAATATTGTACAAATATTGTTCTCATGATTACATAAGTAATGGTTATATCGAAGAAAGAATCACCATCATGCAGCATAAAAATAAACAAGGCAAATCTGAAACAAGTGCAACGTTTGAAATACTTGGACACAATAATAACATCAGATGGAAGATGCACCACTGAAATAAAAAGAATAGCTCAGGCCAAAATAGCATTTCAGAAAATGAAAAATAACTTATGCAACAAATCTATGTCAATAGAAATGAGAAAGAGAGTTCATTGGTGCTATATAGAACCAATTCTGACCTTTGGAAGTGAATCAGGGACAGTAGACAAACAAATGAAAAGATGATTAGAGGCCACAGAGATGGGATTTCTCAAAAGAATGTTGAAAGTTCCCTGGACAGCTAAAAAGACCAACAAGGAAATTCTCAGAGGCCAACACAAAAAGGGAGCTCTTAAAAAACATCAGAAAGAAGCAATCAACATTTTTCAGGCACATCATGAGAAGAGGAAAGTTGGAATACTTGGTTACAACTGGCAAAATAAAAGGAAAGAGAGATGGCGGACGACAAAGAGAGAAAATACTGGATAGCTTGGTGTCATGGCATGGAAAACAGTCAACAACAGAACTGATACGATGCACAGTAGATAGAAGATTGTGGAAGGACATGATCGCCCACGCCAACCGGTATGGCACATGATGATGATTGTACTCATATTCATTACAAACATTATTAGAGTAATTTCTAAAATTATTTGAAATAGTTTGCTGTACATTATCTTGTGAAATAATGCAAACTTTATGGGGGTGACCAAAAAAAATTATCTTACAAAAATTTGATTTTTACTGCAAAGTATAACCAAACGATTAGTCCAGGTGACAGATTATATAAACTAAACTTCTAATGCTAGAGATTTCCACTTGAAATTAAGTTGTAGTTTAGTGGTGTGAGAGGATAGTGGAGTAAGGTTGCTGAGATCTATTGCAAGAAGAAATCTGTTATTCGTAATATTGTAAAGAATGACAAATTATAATTGTTCTTTAAATGTACTGATGTTATTTTTTTTATTGTGTTGAATTTATAAATTAAACTTTATCACAGATTGTCATGTACAGTATTTAGTGTTTACTATCCATGGTTTTAGACATTCAATTTGGGCATCCTAGTACATAGTCAAACAACTTTTATTAATATTTCATTTACAGAAGCAGCCAAGAAGTTGAGGTTAATGCTCAGTTTTGCTGTTGGTAGCTTACTTGGTGATGTATTTTTACACTTGCTCCCAGAAGTCTGGGCACATATGGACAGAAGTGAGTTTGGTGACATTAACTTTTAATTACAAAACACAACTCAATAGAAGTATTCTTAAAGAACTTAAAAAAAACGTTATTTTAATATTCTAGATTCTTGATCCTTTCCGTGCCGTTAGATGTCGCGTAGGGCTTGTAGTATTTTCATCTCTATTCTGTGTGTGATGTTCGATCTTGTCAAATGAGTCTATGCCTGCCAACTTTGTTTCTCTTATAAGTGTTCTTTTTAGTGTCTCTTTAGGTCTTCCTCTTTTTTCTCTATCCTGATGTTTCCCATAGAAGAGCCTGTTTTGGAATTCTCTTGTTGACTCTTCTCAGTACATGTCCGACATATGTCCATCTTCTTTCCTTAATTGTAGATGAGATCCTTGGTTGCACCCCATTTCTCTTATTTCAATATTAGTCTTGAATTCATTCCTTATAAACACAGAGTATTTTTCTTCGGCATTTGTTTTCAAAAACGTTTAGTTTTTTCTCAATCTCTTTTGATGCTTTCCAGCTTTCACATGCATAATTAAGTGTTGATAATACATTTCAGTTGAATATTCTAAGTTTTGTTTTCTTGCTTAGTATTTTTTTATTTCAATAATTTGTCCAGGTTTTTAAAATTCGTTGCTGCTTTTGCTATCCTGCTTCTCATCTCTTTCTTTGTTTCACCTTCTTGATCTATATTACTACCAAGATATATATATTGGTCTACTTTTTCCAATGCCCAGCGATTGAGATATATATTGTCCTTTGGGGGTATTGTCATTTTTCATTATTTTTGTTTCATCTCTGTTGATTTCAAGTCCTATTTTTTCTGCCATGGATGATAAGGTATCAGTGATATTTTGCATCTTGTTGATATTGTCACTTAGGAGCACTATATCATCTGCAAAATCTAGATCTTTCAAGTAATTCTTGTCATACCATTTAATGCCATTATTACCTGTGTAACGTTACTCATTATGTAATCAATGATAATTCCAAATAGAAATGGTGATAGTATACATCCCTGTTTGACTCCTTTTCAAAACCAATCACTCATTTGCTCCTCTGTGTGAACTGCGCAAGTATTGCCGCCATATATGTCTTTTATAATCTTGGTAAATTTTAGTGTAATGCTGTCTAATGCTTTTTTTTAATCAATGAAATTGCACATTAAAGATTGTTGTTTTTCTATTTGTTCTTCTATTATTATCCTTAGAGTAAATATTTGGTCAAGACAGCTTCTCCCCTTTCTGAATCCTGCTTGTTCTTCGTGCATAATATCTACATCATTTCACTGCTTCGGATGAAAGAGATGGGAGTTAAGATGAGCACAGCCAGAAATGAGAAACTTAGTGGGCGTGTAAGAAGACTTATCAACCAACGCAGAACTGGAGTCGTCAGTCGCTGGACACTGCAGGACTTGCTGAGGAGGGGATCTGAACACCTATGGACATGTTCGGAGTGAATGATGATGACCGACAAATAACTCAATAATCTAATAACTTCTCATTAAAATATTGACAAGCTAACATTTGAATAGCCAACAGACATGGAAGAAATCAGATAAAATACTTAATGAAAAACATCTATTACAGGAATGCATTACAAAGCAGGACAACATACAACATCAAACTGTGACATTATAAAGCCGGGCCGTCATCAACAATAATAACAGGAGAGACCACAATGACATCAAGGAGTGTGATATTAAGGACAACGAATATACAAACAGTGTATGAAATCAAGACACTTTTTACAGCTCCTGCGGCCTTATAATGTTTATTACACTCTTCAGCTGTAAAACTGTTTAAAAATTGGAGAAAGAACAAGAACCAAGAAAAATATGAAAAATATACCTTAGTTCGAAAAAGAGTTAAAATGTTGATCAAAGAAGCTAAACAAAATAATTGGACAGACTTCGAACAAAACATGAGCAGGGACTTCAAGACAGCCACAAGAGATTTCTACAAAGCAGTAAAAGCCACAAGAGCGAGAAAAGAAAACCATGATCCTACTGAGCTGATAAATGACAAAGACCAATATCAAATAACCAATGTATGCAACAGAGATGGAAAGAATATTTTGAAAACCTGTTTTAAACATACCAACCACCAATAAGACAACAAAAGAAATAAAGCACCGGGGATAGATAACATACCAATAGAAATAATAACAGCAGCAGGAGAAACAGGAATGCAATGGCTGCATAGAATATTTAATGCAGCATGGCACCAACAACAAGCCCCAGAAGACTGGCAACAGGCAATCATCATACCAATATGGAAAAAGAAAGGTAGCAAAAGAGACTGCAATCAATATAGAGGTATATCTTTTCTCAGCCATGTAGGAAGCTATACGTCAAAATCTTGGAAAAAAGACTGAGACCAATAATAGAACTACAGTTAAGCGATTCTCAAATGGGGTTCCGAAAAAACAGAGGATATACCGACGCACTATTCACACTAAAACAACTTGCAGAAAAAACGACAGAACACAATCAAAACTTATACATAGCCTTCATTGACCAGGAAAAAGCATTCGACAGAGTAACAGAGAACAAATGTGGGAGATACTAACAACATACGGAGTAAGCCAACATCTAACCAACCTTATTAAAAGCCTCTACGTCAACAGCAGCTGCTGGGTCAGAACAGCAGCAGGCTACATTGACTACTTCGAAGTTAGATCAGGCTTAAGACAGGGGCGCGTACTATCCTCCCTACTGTTTAAATACATGGACCATATATGCAAGCTAGCCAACCCATCAGAGACAGAGGAGATCAAAGAGCTTCTATTTGCAGACAATCAGACACTAATACATGAAACAATAGAAGACCTACAAGAACACTTAAACAAACTCAACATCTCAGGCACAAAATACAACATGAAAATCTTCATCAACAAAACAGAAGTCATGAATGTCGCCAAAAATAAACAGGACATCAACATAACTATAGAAGGCAGACAACTAAAACAAGTAGAGAAATTCAAATACTTAGGAAGTCTAATGACAAACGATAATTCTCAAACAGCAGAGATAGAATCAAGATGCAACAAAGCTTGTCAAATCATTGGACAGTTATCACCACTATTGTTGAACAAGGAAATAACTCTGGAGGCAAAACGAGCACTATACAATACAATCTTCATCCCAACGTTGTGCTACCAATGCCAGACCTGGACTCTAGATGCAAGAACAATAAGAAAAATAACCTCTACAGAGATGAAATGTGTTAGACGAATGACAGGAAACAGTCTGAGAGATAAGATCAGAAATGAAGAACTGAGAAAAAAGCTAGGAATAGCCCCCGCCATAGAATATATAAGGAAACAACAGATAAAATGGTTTGGCCACGTGACAAGGCAGAAAGAACAAAACACAACACAACGAGCCTTCAACAAACGTTGTGAGAACACCAGACCCAAGGGTCGACCACGAAAAAGATGGGTCGATGGAATATTAGAAGCACTAGGAAACATAACAACAGCAGAGGCGAACAGAAGAGCAAAAGACAGCAAATTATATCTCCCCTCGACGCTGAAAGGCAGATGAGGAAGGAAAGAAGATCAAGAAGAATATAGTTCCTTAAATTATTGATCTAAACTAACATAATTATAATTACACCATAATATCGTGGTTATTTGCATTATATGTTATGAGAAAAACATAGTTTTACTGTTAGTTAACATCTCTTAAAGTTTTGTTCAAATTTTTTTTTTATATAAAGACCTAGCACCGTGATTCTTACAGTAGGCACTAGATAAGGTCATCTACTTTTGGCTCTACTGCTATATGTTTCAATAAGATAGAACTCCATTTTATTGGTCATTTTTCTGTTGCCATCACAATTGGGAACTGATTGTTGATAATTCTCAAATACCTAATTCTCAAACACATTGCAAAGTTGATGGATACTATTGTATGGTTTATAGTAGGTTTAACCATACTATGCCTATTAATTAGTTAATGATGGACGCTTCTTGCGCCCAAGCCATGTAAACAATGTTGACTTTCCTTGTCTCCAACGGTTTATCTCATTCTATTAGAGAATTTCACGCTATCTGTTACCACAGTGAGATGGCGGATTTTTAAAAAATGTAAACACGGGTTTGATAATAAATGTGTGTACACAGTTCGTTAACCATCGCTGTAGATCAAGTCTTTATTCGCTGGCTTCGTTAGCAACAATGGAAGCTAATGACCTTACTTGTGCAACCGGTTGGTTTGGGACAAATTGTACGTTACAATGTCACTGCTATAATGGCTTAGTTTGTGACAAAACTACAGGGACATGCCCAAACAATGACAGTTGTCAGCACAACATTTTCGGACCCCAGTGTCAGTACTTGGATTTTATTTGCAAATATGCCCAAAAATCTGAACCTACTTTCCTGTTTGATGGCAACGACACCTCATGTAATCCGGATACAGATTCTACATCAGTTGAGGCAACTCTCAATCAATCTTTGCCGTGCTCCTGGTTTAGGATTTATGCGAATGACTTAAAATATCCGGACAGTTTCACGGTAAAACTGAATGGTTCTGCCTCATGTAACAATGTATCAAGGTTTGTAGTTAGTCCGCACGAGATTGATGCCTTCTGCCCTGGGGCTGGTCTGATAACAAATTACGGATTGAAAGGGCGATAGTTGCAAATATCTGCTCCAACTACATTGGCGGGGGTCGGAAACTGGCTCTCAAACAGAACACAAACCAGACAGATTTAATGCACAAAACATTTGATGCTTGTTATACAGGAAACGGATGTGGACCAGAGGCCGCAGTTAATAGCAAAACAAAGACCAATCTCTATGACAATGACTGCACACACACACAATGGAGAAGTGGAACCAATTCTGTTTACTGGTATCTGAACTTTGCAACGCCCCAGAAGACTCACATCATTCGAATCTATCATCGACCTAGCACTATGATTCGGATAAAGAATGCCACTCTAAAGGCTTTCTCTGACAGTGGCGGAGTAGTGTTCCAGTATAATGATATATCCTACCCTAATTTATCTGTGAACACTATTGTAGTCAAAACACAAACGTCAATGGCACACATTAAGATTGAGTTCTCACCGACCATTTCGCAGACCGACAGTGCACTGACGGTATGTGAGGTGCAAACATTTACAGACACCTATTGTCTGGACGAGCATTCTTGTCGTTTTGTGCAGTGTGTAGTGGGTGTAGTAAAGGCTGCAATGTCATCATCGGTACTTGTCACGGCTACTGTTCACATGGGATCTATGGACACGACTGTTCCGGGTCTTGTCTCAGTGTCTGTCCTTTATTTGAGTAAAAATCTGGAAAATGTCTACAATGTAAACATCTTGGCTATACCTGTAATGACACTTGTCCAGATGGTAATTTTGGGCTACAGTGCGAACAGATGTGTTCTGATGGCTGTGACATCATATGTACTCTCAAATGTCCGGACAACTGTTTCAACGACACCTGTCAACAGTCGATCGGGAATCTGTACATGCAAGAGAACGTTCTATGGGTCAGACTGCACTCTCAAATCTCCGGACAACTGTTTAACGAAACCTGTGATTCCCACGTTCAGAAGAGTCTGCCGACTACAACAAGCCCAAGCATATGGACACTTTAATGTGTTTCTGTGCTAGACATGGTTCATTTTTTGGTGTTTTTTAGTGAAGCCATGGCTCATATCTTGCTGTGTTTCTGTCCTACCCATGGATCATATCTTAGCTTGTGTGTGCTGGCCATGGCTCATATCTTGGTGTGTGTCATGTTAGTCATATCTCATATCTCGGTGTGTCCGTGTTAATCATGTCTCATATCTTTATGTGTGTCTGGGTTTAGTCATATCTCATATCTTAGTGTGTACCTATCTATCTATCTATTGACCTTTCGAGCCGTAACCGGCCCATAGGGCGTAGACCAAGATACACCTTCTCCTATATGAATTTTTGTTCTAGCAGTTTTCTTTTAAAGATATTTTATCAAATCTCGCCATCTGTCTCTGTTCTGTGCAAGCAGTTCTATCTCATTGAGGGAGTCGATTTTAGTGTGTACCAGTGTTAGTCATATGTCATATCTTTGTGTGTGCATGTCTGGGTTAGTGATATCTCATATCTTTGTGTGCATGTTTATGTTAGTCATATCTCATTTCTTTGTGTGTTCTTGTCTGTGTTTGTCACATCTCATATCCTTGTGTGTGCATGGCTATGTTAGTCCCATCTCATATCTTTGTGTGTGCATATCTATGTTAGTCATATCTCTTATCTTTGTGTGCATGTCTATGTTAGGCATGTGTCATATCTTTGTGTGTGCATGTCAATGTCAGTTATATCTCATATCTTTATGTGCATGTTTGTGTTAGTCATGTGTCATATATCTTGATGTGTGTCAGTGTTAGTCATGCCTCGTATCGCTGTGTGCATGTCTACTTTAGTCACATCTCATATCTTTGTGTGTGCATGTCTGTGTTAGTCACATCTCACATCTTTGTGTGTGTATGTCTGTGTTAGTCACATCTCACATCTTTGTGTGTCCATGTCTGTGTTAGTCACCTCTAGTGACTCGGGCAGATGGTGCTCGTAAACCTGGGAGGGCCGACCATCTAAGGGCAGAATCCCCCTACAGAAAAGATCATCTGCTGCCTTGCAGGAAGATTGGGGACAATCAAAGGCTAGGGAAAGCAAACCCGAATAAAATGCTGGCTGAAATCGGATGCACTGGGCCACTGGCGCAGAACACAGTGCAACGTATTAACGGGTGTTCAGTCAGAGTGGATCTGACAGACTCTAATTGTGATGTTCTGTCTGTGGGGGCGATCAACACACTTAGCCTGACAGCTGACTTCATATGAGAGTCTGGAATCCTTACTCTGATTGAGTCCTGAACGCAGAGAGAGAGAGAGAATTAGTTAATAGTTTGAGTTATTTGAACTAAATCATGGCTATACTAGGGAATATGATGGCTAGTTATACATTGACATTTAACTCATTGAGTGTTGAGCTGGAATGTGATTTTATTATGTATTCAGGTTAAATATTTGGAGTCATAGCCTCCATTGCCTTCCTCTGAATATTTGCAGCTGGTCTATATACCCAAATATCAACTATCTATTTTGTCTATGCTTTACTCACTAGTAACTGGAATTTTGTAATCCACAATCAGAAACTTATAACTGGAATACTACTTAAACTATTTATTTGAATCAAAACTAATTTGCAATAGTCGTCATCATCATCATCATCGAGTGCCGTCTCCGCAATGAAGGTTGGCTACCATGGATCGTGATTCCACTTTTTTTCTTGCTTTGATGATAGATTGTCATAGATTGACTTATCCATCTTTTGTTGTTACTTGTCCATGTTAGTCTTGGTCTGCCTCTGCCTCTTTTACTTTGTATTTTCCCTTCCAATATTACTTTTTGTAATAGTCGTAGGAAACTATAACTAGAAAACTCTGTCTTGACAAACTACCAAAAACTATAACTAGAAAACTCTGTCTTGACAAACTATCTATTGGAACTTCTCTTGATAATCTTAATCTGACTATAACTAATTTTTTTTTAATTCTATCTCTCTTGACTACAATATAACTCTTTTATCCCAAATGGGGTCTAGCTCACTTTCCCTGGAGACTCTGTCTGATCCTCTTTACCTCTTTCTTTCTTATTGATGCATCAGCTTTTTGTTCATTAAACAATCAGGAATTCAGAGAAATTCTACTATCTGACACATCTTAGGTCAGTCTGCCAGTGGTTACAATTTTCATACTAATTATGTTGTGTCCTATCTGTTCTACTGTGTATCCTCTTCTCTAGATGAAGCTGTCAGTCATGAGTCACTTACACAGGAGTTTGGTTTATAAGATCACTTTGAACAACATAAAAGCCTGATCCTTTATTTTCCATCAATCAGTGGAATCATCGCTACTTGCCTTTGATAAGCAAAATGACTTCCTGGACTACAGCCTTGTTTGAAAGACTGCTTTAAATTCAAAAAGCATGCTGCATTTCTCTTTTCCTTGAGCTTAGTCCATGGACCCATAGGTTATAGCTGATAAAATAACAGCAAACTTCCCAAAACTGAAAGAGCATGCAAGGAACAGTAATGTTATTTTACTAAAGAAGTCAAGTGTGTGATTAGAAACAATCAATGCATTGACATGTATGGATGAATCTGAAAGACAACTAGAAGTAGTACAAAAATAGCACAGTACTGTATGCAAAGAAACAAAAGTTATCAGTGAGAAGGGAAGCACTTATCACCACAGAAAAGGGATAAAAAGAAAGATTTACAGGTCATTTCAGGCCTCAGGAAAACATTCAATAGCAAACCACCACAGATGCCACAAAGAGTCCTGAAACTGAAGTAGGTCTTGACATAAATAACCTGTCTTTGATGAGCAAAGCAACTCCTGGCTTAGCCAGTATGGTCTGGACATCAAGTTGTGGATGGTCCCAGAGAAATTTATAATTATCTATATCCTGTCTCAGAGCATTTCAGTTCCCCAATCCATTGATTTGGTATTCCGGATCCAATATTATGTTCCACTGCCTGTAATCTTGCAGCATTCATATTCATGAATTGTCTCCCTCTATTACAAATATTGCATTGAAAAGCAAAAACCTTTTGTAATTAACTTCATCGACTTCAAAAAAGCATTTGATAGTATTCATAGAGATTCTTTGTGGAAAATGCTGAAGCAATATGGCTTACCATAAAAAATCATAAATATTATCAAAGACATGTATGATGGTTACACATGTGCAGTTCGAACAGAGGAAAGACTGAGCGAATGTTTCCCAACAGAAACTGGGGTTAAACAAGGATGTATTTTATTGCCCTTGTTATTTGGAATTGTTATGGACTTCATAATGAAGAAATGCTGCGCTGGTAATAAAGGCATCGAATGGATACAAGGAGACCATTTGGAGGACCTCAGCAGTCAGATAAAAACGATGCAGGAAAACACAAATGAACTATCATCAATAGCCAGTAAAATTAGGCTTGAGATCAATCATGAAAAGACTAAAGTCATGAAAAGTTTAATTCCAACAGATGACAAAATATACATGGAAAACAAACCAGTAGAAGAGATCGATGACTTTATCTATCTTGGAAGTCACATTGATCGAGAAGGTGATACAAGCAAAGAAATTAGAATCAGAATGGCTAAAGCAGCAATGTCTTTCAGAAGCCTTGAAAAGTTGTGGAAATCAAAACTCATCAGCACAAACACAAAACTTAGGCTATTCAAATCAAATGTACTATCAACCCTTACGTATGCGTGTGAAAGCTGGAAAACAACAAGAGATATAGAAACAAAGTTGAACACATTAGAAAATAAATGTCTAAGGAAAATACTTGGTATAGCGTGGAACGAATTAAAAACAAACGAGGAAATTAGAGAAATCGCCAATCAACCACTAATATCTTCAGTAATAAAGAAAAGACGATGGTCATATGTTGGACATGTGATGAGAAGAGATAATAGCCAAATAGCAAAGCAAGCCCTCATATGGGAAACAACAGGTAAGAGAAAAAGAGGAAAACCCAGGGACACACTGAGAAGAACATTGATGAGAGAGGCAAGAGCAGCAGGATTCGGCTCCCTCAATGAGATAGAGCTGCTTGCACAGAACAGAGACAGATGGCAAGATTTGATAAAATATCTTTAAAAGAAAACTGCTAAAACAAAAATTCAGATAGGAGAATGTGTATCTTGGTCTATGCCGGCTACGGCTCGAAAGGTCAATAGATAGATAGATAGATTACAAATAACATACTGGCGTATACTGTCCTTATGAGTCAAGATGGTGGTCATCCCTAAGAGTCAACTCATAAAAGTTGCCACTGCATCAAACATTAGACCAAGAAACTCTTTGAAAGCAGTGAATGTGAAAAAAAAAAAAGAAACAAATGTAGGAAGTGACCACAATCTACCATTTAGTTACAGCCAGAATAAAGCTAAAGCTTGAGCGGGTAAACATCAGTAGATGCAACGATATATATATATATATAATATAGTCAAACTTCAGTTAACAATTACTAAGCCAGTGTTTTTAGTAGAAGTAAGAAAACATCTGCCATGAAACTTTGAGACAAAAAGATTTCCAGAATCTTTTACAGATAATTAGAAATTGAGAAAGAGAGCAGTAAAACATCTTTACAAGAAAGGAAACGTAGAAGTAAATAAATCCAGAAATCTATAATCCAGAAATGCTAAAGACCATATAAAAAGAACAGAAATTAGTTAGCTGATAAAATAACAGCAAACTTCCCAAAACTGAAAGAGCATGCAAGGAACAGTAATGTTATTACTAAAGAAGTCAAGTGTGTGATTAGAAACAATCAATGCATTGACATGTATGGATGATTCTGAAAGACAACCAGAAGTAGTACAAAAATAGCACAGTACTGTATGCAAAGAAACAAAAAGTTATCAGTGAGAAGGGAAGCACTTATCACCACAGAAAAGGGATAAAAAGAAAGATTTACAGGTCATTTCAGGCCTCAGGAAAACATTCAATAGCAAACCACCACAGATGCCACCTAAGAATCCTGAAACTGAAGTAGATCTTGACATAAATAAAGAAACTCCACATTATTAAAGCCATCAATAGCTTACACATTGCAGTAACTTGAGAGGAATTACACTTCTCTAAATTCCCAGTAAATTACTCAGTAGAGACATTATACAGCTCTCTTAAGTTGGAAGAACTGGCAGACATCTGCATAAGCAGCATTGAGGGTTCAACAATTAGGGAAGATTGATTGCATAGCTATTTAATACCCCTGCCGAACCTAGGAAAGATTGCACAAAAATTCAGATTTATTGAATAATCACAATGCAGAACATGATGAGCAAGCTGCTGGAAAAAAGTTGCTATGAAGTTAGCCTGTTACTTTGAATATCAGCTTCCTCCATCCACACTAAAAGGCTACTGTCTTGGTAGAGAGACCTGAAATAATGCTGCTGCTGTTTTTGTTACCAATACTGAGCATGAGTTTAGAAGTTTTTGTAATGACTTATATATTATGGTACCTGAGAATACAACTGATCGAAGTTTTGGTTTCACCCAGCACTTAGACCAAGTGTTAATGAAGGCTAGGAAGGGCCTCTCAGCAATGAGGGTTATCGTAGTGGCAGACTGTGGACAGCATTTTCTTGTCCTATACCATGCACTGATGGTTTCAGTTATTAAATATGCAATGGCAACTCTAACTCTTAGTCACATGCAGATTGAAAGACTGGAAAGAATACAAAATGTGGCTAAACTCATCATACTTGGATGAATGCCACACCTAGCAGGGCAATGCAGTATCTCCTCAATTTTTCCACCTTTTAAAGCAGAATAATGTCCTGAGCCTTTGCGTATCTCGAATCAGTGCTGATGTACAATATCCATTAAACAGTGAGATTGGCAGAAGAAAGGGCAGCAGGCTCAAGAGAGGAAAATCGTGGATGGTACAGGTTGATGACATTGTTCAACAGATCCGTTCACTTGGGAACATTGAATCCAGGAAAAAGTGGATATTGGTGCCAGCAGAGTGCTCTGCGTCATTTTCAGTTGGTATCACATTGAACAGAGAATGCATACAACAAAATCATGTGATCAAGGAGGCAGAGGTGCAGGCCTTGATCTATACAAATTTACCTGAAGGTGAGACAGTTATTTACAATGATGAGTCTGTTGTTGGAACAGTCAAAGTTCATATGGCTTTCACAGTTGAGGTCAAAGGAGAACAGTAAAGGAGGAGAGTGGTGCTTTTACTGTAACAACAAGTAGTTTGACCATGGAGACAAGGACAGTTATTAAAACAATGGCCTGGCTAGAAACATAGCCTTTTACTCACACGTGCTTTCTAAGGACTCAGTGAGTATGTTTAAGAAAGTCGAAGGAGGCAATAAAGCAGGGAAGTAGCAGGGATTAAAGAGTGGATGATAAGAGGGAAGTGGGGTAGTAGAATGCTAGAGGTAAGGAGAAGGGGAATTAAAAGGGAAAATCACGGGTTCCAGGGGGGAGAAGTGTTCAGAAGTAGATAGGAAGACACATCGTGAATCACGAGAAATGTAAGACACAATTTTAGGAACGAGGCAGAAGTGAAAAGCGAAGTTTAATTGGTTGAAGGAGAGAAAAGTTAGTTAGAGAAGATAGTTGGGGATTCATTCGAGATTGAACGAGGGCTCCTTGCAGACGGTTGAGTGTTTTTGTTTTGTTACAACCGGTACCGTGAGCAGAGGTAGCTAGTTGACAACAAAGTAGAGAGTTAGTTAGTTGTTGTGTAGTCGTCGAATGGAATGGACCTTATTCATGGAGCAGCAATAAGTGGTACGTGTGTTATGACAGTGGATTAGATAGTTGTGGAAATTAGGCTTCATCAGAAGTGTAAAATAGAATATAGTTGGGCAGTTAGCACAACGAACTATTTAAGACAGTCCGTGAAATGATTCACCAAGTTAAACTTCATTAGCCGTGTGAGGTTAGTATAGAGTTGCGCAATTAGCAACAGAGAACCAGTTGAGACAGTCCGTGAATGATTCACCAAATTAAACTTAATTAGAAATGAGAGGTTAGCATACAGTTGTGCAGTAGCAACAACGAACAATTTAAGTCAGTCCGTGACATAGTCACCAAGTAGGCTGCTTCAGAAGTGTAAAGTAGTATATAGTTGTGCAGTTAGCAACAACGAACAATTTAAGTCAATGCGTGACATACACCCCAAGTGGGCGTCACCAGAGGTGTAAAGTAGAATACAGTTGTGCAGTTAGCAACAACGAACAATAGAAGTCAGTCCGTGACACAGTCACCAAGTCAGGCTTCACCAGAAGGGGCAGTTAGACTACAGTGTGCAGTTAGCACAACGAACAATTTAGGTTAGTCGGTGCAATGGTTCACCAAGTCAAGTTTCATCAGACGTGTGAAGTCGAATATCGCCGTGCAGAGTAGCAGCACGACAAGTCGAGTAACAGCACGTGCGATAGGTTATAAAGACAGGCTCACTTAGGAGTATGATTCCAGAGTGGGGATGCAGATAGCGACACAGAGTCGTATTGTTCTTGTCAGCCAGCAGAGTGCCTGACACGGAGTATGACGCTCCAGAATCCCCCACTAAGGTGAGGTAATGTGAGATCGATTTAGCAAATTCTTGATCAGTAATAAGGCTGCGATGGGGTACTCGTGGAAGAAACCATTTACAACGATTACTCAGGGAAGGTAGGCTAATCCACAGTGGTATGGACAGAGAGCTATAAGATACCAATGCAGTGCATTAGTTACACAGGGGAGTGCTTTGTGGTGAGCATGCCAGGAGTGTGAAGCTACAACTGTACCAATTGTCATTGTGTTTTGGGGTGACGGGTGAGGTTGACTATTGAGCATTAAACCTCACGTGTGATTACTACCTGGTGTTTGTGAGTGCTTTCTAGAGTGGTAGCTGTCCTTGTCTATGCCTAGCGAGGAATGACACCTGGTGGAGACTCGCACACGGGCTTCCAGAGACACAGCGGTAGCTCTATGACACAGCGCGGAGTACTAAGTTATGCGAGCACCCGGCCAAGGGTGCCACACAGGGGCCGAGTTCAAGCAAGGATACAGTCCAGAGCAGTGACCATTGATCACAGGCCGAGGTCAAGCAGCAGTCCAGCCCTGAGCCGAGCTGATACAGGGTCAAGGCAAGCTGTTCGGGGCAAGGCGCCACCGGGCAATTTGCGTGCATGCAGAACAACAACAGGCGTTGAAATCAAACGCCAATCAGTCCAACAAGTGTGTCAAGTGTGCAGTGATTCTTGAGGTCACTGAGTTCATGAGTGGCAGGCATAGATGATTTAAGAGCGCCTCTGCAAATAACTCTGCTATAGCTGGACACAAAGGCAGTGGTTAATATCATTAAAGAACACAGGGCTGATAGGGATTTGTTTCATCTTCGTGTCTGGACACTCCAGCTTGAAAGGAAATAAACGAGCAGACAGCCTGACCAGAACAGCTACTGTAGATAGTGAATGGGCAATAGACTGGGCTGATAATTTAAATGTCCTCAGGGAGGCAGGGTGTGTTGATGACCCAATCAATGATTATGAATCTATAACCATGTTCAGGTTTCATGAACATCTGGTCAAAACTGAGGATTCCAGAAAGGAGTGCTATGCTGGGAGATACACAAGAATAACAAATCAACACAGAATTGGAGTTGTAAGTCAGTCTCCACACACCGAGAGACATACTGAGGAGGAGATATAAGCACTTATGGACATGTTCAATATACAATGAAGATGGTCCGTCAACTAAACTAAACTAAGTTATTAAAAGTTTGTGAAGAATATCAAACTGATTTATAGTTTTCAATCAGTTTGTCTTAGATAAGTTGCACACATCATTATAGATATATATCTGTGTGTGCATGTTTGTGCAGTAAAATAGTGATCTAATTAGTCCTTATCTATATTAACATTGGTTCCGAACGTAACGGCCTCATACCACCTACGGAATGCTTCAAAGAGGAGCTGAGAGGGGTGTAGTGCATTTTGGGCAAAGCATTATCTCCATATAGAGCCACGACAGCTTAGTGGTTAGTGAACTGGACTACAAAGGACAAGGGGTAGGGTTCGATCCCAACCGACGGCCTCCGGGTTCACCCAGCCTTTAATGGGTACCGGATTTTTTTCTGGGAAAGTGAAGCGGCACGGGCGTAATACCGACCACATTACCCTAAAAATCATGTGCCGAAGGTCTGTAAAATTTATGGTCACTAACACCATATTCCCTATACGCCACTTGGCGTGACGGGGGTACTTTACTTTTTTTTTTTTATTTTTACTATTATCTCCACATTATTGGCCCAGGCACAGCAAGTAAACAGAAATGTCAGTTCAAAATATTGTATGGTGAACTTAAGGATGGAAAGAGATCAAAGGGGAGACCAGTGCTGAGAAATAAAGATGTTTGCAGGGCTTCCTTGGGGGATTTCTCTATAGGTGAAAAAAAACTGGGAATATCAGGCTGCAAATTGTAGCACATCTATCTATCTATCTATTGACCTTTCGAGCCATAGCTGGCCCATAGGGCATAGACCAAGATACTCCTTCACTTATTTGAATTTTTGTTCTAGCAATTTTCAATTCTTTTAAAGATATTATATCAAATCTCGCCATTTGTCTCTGTTCTGTGCAAGCAGCTCTATCTCATTGAGGGAATCCTGCTGCTCTTGCCTCTCTCATCAATGTTCTTCTCAGTGTCTTTCTGGGTCTTCCTCTTTTTCTCTTACCTGTTGTAAGATCTCGCATTACCTCACATTTTTCTTTTATGTGTTGTAGCACATAAAGAACAAAAATAAAAAAATGGCACAGCAACTTTCAAGACAGATACCAAATTCAGAAGACGAAAGGCGCAGGAGAAAGGAGATGAGGCCAAGCAACACGAATACATTTTGTTCGTTCTGCGGATGGATCTGTCTGTCCAATATTGGCAGATTCAGCCATGAGAGAAGCAGTTCAGCGAAGCAGCATCCAGCATAAGACACTAATATTTTTACCAAACTACTGACTTATCATGATTGCTTGCTACCAACCTTCTGTCAAGACAACAAAGGTCATATTATTATCTATGTTATCAAGCTTCACTTCTCTTGGCTGCAACTTTTTGTACATTTTCCTCTTTTAGCTGTATAGTAAAGTAAAGTCCCCGTCACGCCAAGTGTGGCATATAGGGAATATGGTGTTAGTGGCCATAATTTTTACAGACCCTCGGCAGATGATTTTTTGAGTAATGTGGTAGATATTACGCCCATGCCACTTAACTTACCCAGAAAAAAATCAGGTTTCCATTTAAGGCTGGGTAAACCCAGAAGTTCCTGTGTGTTACCGGGGCCTCATTATGAGGGAAGTAAAGAATAGTGACACTGTTACCTTCCAGGCATGTCGTAAGAGGCGACTAAGGAGATTGATCGATGGCTTGACAAGCTGTTATTGTAAAAAGTATTGTTATGGAAACAGCGCCATATATTTTAGAGCAGTGATCTCTGCAATATGTGCCACTTTGGCACACAAGGTTTCTGTTTTTTGAGATTGTGGTTCTGCCCTATGTGCTGTCTTCGGCTCATAAGGACAATAGATAGATAGATAGAACCCAGAAGCCGTTGATCAGGATCGAACCTGACCTCTTGTCCTTTGTAGTCCAGTTCACTAACCACTGAGATATCGCTGCTCTCTTGAGCTGTTTAGGTTACTCTATTTTTTTCTATTCTCTGTCACCATTAATTGTAGTTTGTAACACTTCAGTCTCTCTCGATATATATGACAGAGCAGAATAGAGCTCCATGGTAGCCAACCTTCATTGCGGAGATGGCACTTGATGATGATGAACTCTATCTAGTTCACTCATAGGTATCAATATCTATTCTTTTCTAAATGGTTCATTATTGTTCTTTGTCTGAATAGGGTTATACTCTGTTGCCAACACTACTGACTGACTCTGGTTGTGAAGTTACAATTCTAACTGAAAATCTAACTGTAAACTCCAAATGAACATACATAAGCATTGTTAATTCTCTGTGACTGACATAGTATCTATTTATTTTAAGATGGGAGACCTTCCATTTTTCTCTAAGAGAAAATTGTCCACACCTTGATTGTATATCCATAATTGACATGTCTTGAAGTCTGGACTGCATGACAACAATGTGATTGAATCAAGGTTCATTAATATTTAAGTTATAACTATATTTGGCTATAAAAAGACAGAGGTAATGGTAACAACAAAGAAAAAGACATCACCTCAGTGCAAAATAAAGACAAGTGGAACAATATTAAAACAGGTAAATGAATTTAAATATTTGGGAACTTTGTTAACCTCAGACGGAAGATGTACAAAAGAGGTGAGATGCAGAATGGCTCAGGCAAAAGCAGCTTTTCAAAAAATGAGGAAGATACTATGCAATCCATTTTTGACAATAGAAACAAGAAAAAGAGTTCTTAAATGTTACGTTGAGCCAGTCTTAACATATGGATGCGAGTCATGGACAATAGGACAACAGACAAGAAAATCACTGGAGTCTGTAGAAATGTTGTTTTACAGAAGAATGTTGAGAATACCATGGACAGCTAAGAAGAGTAATGAAGAGGTTCTGAGAGAGGTCAAAGCAAAAAGAGAACTAATTTCCAATGTTAGAAAGAGACAATCATCATTTTTTGGCCATGTAATGAGAAGAGAACAACTAGAATATATTGTAACAACTGGAAAAATTGAGGGATGAAGAGATAGAGGGAAGCAAAGAGAAAAACATAACAGACAGCTTAAGAGAATGGCTTGGCAGTAGGTCAACAACAGAAATGATAAATAGTTGCTGAGATCGAAAGTTGTGGAGAGACATGATCACCTACGCCACTAGGCCCAGTACTTGATGATGATGATGATGATATTTGGCTCTCACCTGAAAGTACAATAAAGACAAGTGGAACAATATTAAAACAGGTAAATGAATTTAAATATCTGGGAACAATGTTAACCTCAGGGGAACAATGTTAACCTCAGATGGTGGATGTAAAACATTGGTGAGATGCAGAAATGTCTCAGGCAAAAGCAGCTTTCCAAAAAAATGAGGAAGATTAAGAGAATGGCTTGGCAGAAGGTCAACAACAGAAAAGATAACCATCAAGATCAAAAGATGTGGAGAGTCATGATAACTTATGCCAGTAGGCATGGTAGTTGATGATGATATTTGGCTCATTCTGCTGACAGATCTATCTATCTATCTATTGACCTTTCGAGCCGTAACCGGCCCATAGGGCGTAGACCAAGATACACCTTCACCTATATGAATTTTTGTTCTAGCAGTTTTCTTTTAAAGATATTTTATCAAATCTCGCCATCTGTCTCTGTTCTGTGCAAGCAGTTCTATCTCATTGAGGGAGCCGATTCCTGCTGCTCTTGCCTCTCTCATCAATGTTCTTCTCAGTGTCTCCCTGGGTCTTCCTCTTTTTCTTTTACCTGTTGTTTCCCATATGAGGGCTTGCTTTGCTATTCGATTATTATCTCTTCTCATCACATGTCCAACGTATGACCATCGTCTTTTCTTTATTACTGAAGATATTAGTGGTTGATTGGCGATTTCTCTAATTTCCTCGTTTGTTTTGAATTCGTTCCATTCTATACCAAGTATTTTCCTTAGACATTTATTTTCGAATGCGTTCAACTTTGTTTCTATATCTCTTGTTGTTTTCCAGCTTTCACACGCATACGTAAGGGTTGATAGTACATTTGATTTGAATAGCCTAAGTTTTGTGTTTGTGCTAATGAGTTTTGATTTCCACAACTTTTCAAGGCTTCTGAAAGACATTGCTGCTTTAGCCAGTCTGATTCTAATTTCTTTGCTCGTATCCCCTTCTCGATCAATGTGACTTCCAAGATAGATGAAGTGATCGATCTCTTCTACTGGTTTGTTTTCCATGTATATTTTGTCACTTGTTGGAATTAAACTTTTCATGACTTTAGTCTTTTCATGATTGACCTCAAGCCCAATTTTGCTGGCTATTGATGATAGTTCATTTGTGTTTTCCTGCATCGTTTTTATCTGATTGCTGATGAGAACTATGTCATCAGCAAAGTCCAGGTCCTCCAAATGGTCTCCTTGTATCCATTCGATGCCTTTATTACCAGTGCAGCATTTCTTCATTATGAAGTCCATAACAATTCCAAATAACAAGGGCGATAAAATACATCCTTGTTTAACCCCAGTTTCTATTGGGAAACATTCGCTCAGTCCTTCCTCTGTTCGAACTGCACATGTGTAACCATCATACATGTCTTTGATAATATTTATGATTTTTGATGGTAAGCCATATTGCTTCAGAATTTTCCACAAAGAATCTCTATGAATACTATCAAATGCTTTTTTGAAGTCGATGAAGTTAAGTACAAAAGGTTTTTGCTTTTCAATGTGTTCCTCCAATATAAGTCGTAGAGTGAAAATGTGGTCAAGACAGCTTCTCCCTTTTCTAAACCCAGCCTGTTCTTCGCGCATTACTGTATCTATTGAATCCTTTATTCTATTTAGGATGATTTTACAGAATAATTTTGAGGCAACTGACAAAAGTGTCACGCCTCTCCAATTGTTACAATCTCTAAGATTGCCCTTTTTTGGGATCTTAACAATGATTCCTTTTTTCCATTTATGAGGCGTCTTCTCTGTTTTCCAAATGATGTTGAACATTTTTTGGAGATGTATTAAATTATGGCTATCAATTGCCTTGAGGATCTCAGCTGTTAACTTATCCTCTCCAGCAGCCTTGTTATTGGTCATTAGCTTTAAGGTGGTTTCTATTTCACTCAAGGTGAAGTCATCTAAATTTACATCTAATTCTGCTGCTGGTGTTTCAGCTTCAAAATCTATTAAACTGTGAGGTAGTGGACGGTTAAGAATTTCTTTGAAGTGTTCCGCCCAACGGGCTTTTATGTCTGCGCTTGTTGTTAGCATTAATCCAGATTTGTCTAGAATTGGTGTTCCACTGGATGTATAGGTGTTTGTCAGCATCTTTTGTACAGTATAAAGAGTTCTGCTGTCTCCTGTAATTGCAGCTGTCTCTGCTTTCTCTGCCAAGTTGTCTATATAAGCTCTTGTATCTCTTCTTGCCGAACTTTTCACTTTGTTGTCTAATTCTTTGTATGTTGCTTTTGCCAGAACCTTTCCAAGATCTGTCTTTACATTAGTCATGGCTCTCTTCGCTTCTCTTCTTTCTTTGATGTATTTCCATGTGGTGTCTGAGATCCAAGCTCGTTTTTCCATTTTCTTCAGTCCAGCACTTGCTTCTGCTGCTGTCATTAGTATTTTGCTCTGTGAGTCCCACATTTCATTGATATCTAAGTCTATTTCACCAAGTGCTGAATAACAATTACTTAGCTCTATGTTAAACTTTTCCTTTATTGCTTCATCTTTCAGTTTATGACTATCAATTTTATGTGTAATTGACCTCTTCTGTTGGTTTCTAAATTTTAATCTTATTTTCCCAATGCACAGGTTGTGGTCACTATTAACATCAGCACCTCTGTATGCTCTTACATCTATTAATGATGATCTGAATTGTTGTTTAATACATAGGTGGTCAATTTGATTTGATGTTCTATCATCAGGAGATATCCATGTTGTTTTGTGGATATTTTTATGTGGAAATAATGTCCCACCTATAACTAAATTTTCTATTAAACATAATTCTATTAATCTTTCTCCATTCTGACTTGTTGTATTACAGCCTTCTCTCCCCATCACATGTTCCACTCCTGCGTTATCTTGTCCTACTTTGGCGTTGAAGTCTCCCATTACAATTAAAAGATCGTGTTTTGGTATTTTGTTTATAAGTTGTTGCAGTTGGTTATAAAAATCATCCTTAACTTCATCATCAGCTTCGTTAGTAGGCGCATAACATTGAATAATTGAAAGTCTTCCATGTTTTGTTTTGTATCGTGTTCGTATCAGACGGCTATTTACCGGTTCCCATTCTAATAAACTTCTTGCAGCTTTGTCTGTCATCATTATGCCTACTCCTTCACGGTGTTTTCCATCTTCCCTTCCAGAAAAAACTACTATTTTATTATCAATAGATCTCCTACCTGTTCCAGGCCAGCGCATTTCGCTTAATCCTAAAATATCTAGATCGTATCTGTCCATCTCGCTCGCGACCTGTGCATGTTTCGTCGGAGCGGCCATTGTTCGCACATTCCAGAATCCTATTTTTGTTGTTGTTTTAGGGCCGAAAAAACTATCACTACTATCTACTGCTAATTTACACATTCTGTATCAGGTCTACGTTTCATTAACAACATCGTTTTTACGATAGCGGCTTGTTAAACCTCTGATCAACGGTTCTATACCAAGCCGGAGAAAAATAATTCCTCCATTTTGGAAACAACCGGAAACGCTGACAGATACTCGCCCTGTAAATTAGAATTTTCTTTCTACAATCTCTTGCCTCAAGGTTCAACTTGAAGTTAATATTTCTCAAAAATATAGGTACTGATTCCCTCATTCCAGTTTTTTTTTTTACTTCTGGTTCCAAGATGTTGGAATAGAGTGTGTGTTCCATCAACTGCTGCAGGATTTGCACTTGGAGACTGATTATTTTAATTAAAGTCAACTGGATGTTTCATGTTACGGATTCGCACTGGTGTTATGGAGTTCTAAAACCTGGCAGCAGTCGTTTTTTGATGAGTCAGACAGAGTGAATTGAATATAACCTTCCTCTGTCATAAAGTTGATGTGCATTTTGCGTCATGACATTGAGGGCTGTTCAAAAACAATTTTTGGATTTGTTCAGCACTGATTACTTTCAGCTTCTTCATATAGATCGTTATGCCAAGTCAACTGAAGGTTTCACTTTAATTTTCTATGCAGGCACAACAGTGTTTGTGCATTTGGCTTTGGTCTTTAGACTGAATCTAGCGTTGTGGATACATCCATTGCTGGTAATGTTGTGTGTGCTACATCATAATGATGGACAATCTTATATTCTTAACGCAGCTGTATTCTCAAAAATATGGCCTTTGGTGCCTTGACAGACGGTTGGTAGCAAGCAATCATGATAAGTCATTAGTTTGGTAAAGCATTAGTGTCTCATACTGGGTGCTGCTTTCTCTCTCTCTCTCTCTTCTACCTTTCAGCTCCCTGGGTGCTGCTTTACTGAACACTTTTTCTCGTTTTCTCGTGGCTGAATTTGCCAATCCTGGACAGACAGATCCATCCACAGAACAAGCAAATTGGTGAATCCACGGTACCTGGCCTTGTCTTTCTCTTGCGCCTTTTGTCTTCTGAATTTGACATCGGCACTGTCTCAAAAGTTGGAGCCACGGTAGCTCAGTGGCTAGTGAACTGGACTACAAAGGACAAGAAGTAGGATTTGATCCCAACCGACGGCTTCCGGGTTCACCCAGCCTTAAATGGGTACCGGATTTTTTCTGAGAAAGTAAAGCGGCATGGGCGTAATACCAACCACATTATCCCAAAAATCATGTGCTGAAGGTCTGTAAAATTTATGGTCACTAACACCATATTCCCTATATGCCACTTGGCGTGATGGGGGCTCTTTACTTTTTTTTTTTTTAACTGTCTGAAATGTTGCTGTGCCAATTTTAATGTTTGCTCTCCATGTGCTACGATCCGTAGCCACATTTTCCCAGTTCCTTTCACTTGTAGAAAATTTCCTCAAGGAAGCCCTGCAAACATCCTTATATCTCAGCACTGGTCTGCCCTTTGGTCTCTTTCCTTTCCTAAGTTCGCCATAGAATATTTGTTTGGGAATACAATTGTTTGCCATTCTTTTTACATGGCCCAGCCACCTTAGTCTATGAATCCTATCCTAAGTGTTGCCATGATCGAGGAGAGTTTGGCTCATTGTTAGACATTAGAGTGAGTTACTTTGTCCTGCCATTTAATGTTCATAATCTTGCGAAGACAATGTACATGAAAGCTGTTTAACCTTTTCTCCTGCCCTGCATAGGTAGTCCAAGTTTCTGATCCATATAGAAGTGTACTAAGCACACAACTTTGGTAAATTTGAATCTTAGTCCTGAGTGTTAAATTGCTGTTGGTCCATGCTGTATCTTTAAGTTTGCCAAATGTGGAAGCTGCCTTTCCGATTCTGGAAGTTATTTCTTCTTCAAGGGAGACATTGATTGTGATCATAGAACCGAGATAGATGAACTTTCTCACAGGTTTAAGGGGTATGTTATTTAATGATATAGCTGTGGGGCTGGCTACACCTTGTTGAAGCACCACAGTCTTTTGGATACTTATTGATAAGAAGAATAATTCATATGATCTAACCAGATTATCAATCATTGACTGCAGGATGAATTCACCATGAGCAACCAGTGCTGCATCATCAGCGAATAGAAGCTCCTTGATTAGGGTCTCAGTTGTTTTTTATTTTGATCTCAGATGTACAATATTGAATAAGGAGCCGTCAGATCTTGTACGGATGTAGATGTCTCAAGAGATGATTTCAAACACATCGTGTAGAAGGGCAGCGAATAATATGCCAAATAGAGTAGGGGCAAGGACACATCCATGTTTGACTCCACATTTCATCTCAAAGGACTGGGAAGATCTACAGTCGAACTGGATGATGGCAGACATATTGTTGTGAAACGACTTGATCAGCTTAGTAAAGTAGGGTGAGCCAACATTTTCCAACACCTTAAATAGACCTGCTCTGACACTGTGTCAAATGTCTTTGTGAGATCAACAAAGGCTATAAATAGAGGTCTTCTCTGTTCCTTGCATTTTTCTTGCAACTGGCGAAGAGTAAAAATCATATCCGTGGTTGACTATCCAGCTCTAAACCCACCCTGGGACTCAGGAAGGATACGTTCTGCCAATTGATATAGGCGCTTTAAAACAATTCTTGCGAATGCCTTTCCAGTTATACTGACATTTCAACTTGCTTGCTATGCCTGGGCCAATAATAAGGAGATAATGCTTTGCCAAAAACGCACTAACCCCCTCTCGTCTCCTCTTTGAAGTGTTCCAAAGGAGGGACTAGGTCCTTACGTTCGAAAACAAAATTGAGCTGCAGGGGAAGCCAGAAGATGGATAATACACCACCGACTTGCTTAGGGTTCTTCCCTCCAGATTTTCTGTTTGGGTTTACTCCCGTGGCCTACTAAGTATCTCAAAAATAAAGATGGGATAATAAGGATTTTGATGCTGTTCATGAATCTAGCCCCTGAGTGACGCCTCGATCTTCATGTTAATCAAGAGGGACGTTGTCTAAGTTCAGGTGAGCTACGAGGATAACGGGGAAGGTCTTGTGAACCATTATTCCATGCTGGGGGATTTGGTGGGAAGGAGATCTGAGCATTTATGGACAGTTGTTCAATGTGCAATGGGGTTAACCTGATGGCTAACTAACTTTTTACAGTTTGAAATATTCTATAGTTCTATACTCTTTGAAATTGAGAGGAGTGGGCATGTTTGCATTAATGCACCTGGTTCATCGTTGAAGCAATATTTTGTCAAAAATGTTTATTCTCATTCCTTCTTTATGATACATGTTAAAATATTTTTTTATTTCTCCAAATAAAAATTTGGTGTGTGTGTGCGTGCGTGTGTGTGTGTGTGTGTGTGTGTGCATGTGCGACGTTTAAAGGAAAGACAATTTAAAGTCTTAAATAATATTTCTCACTCACCTGTATCTGTCCCCTGTTTAGTACTTTATTTAAAAAAGAAGACATATTCTCCTTTATTTTTAGAGGCATAGCATTCCAGACTTCTGCATAAGAAGGAATCTCTTCTCCTTCAATAGAAATCCTCATGCAGTGATCCAGTGAACTATCTACTAACTGGTTTTTTAGTGGAGTCATTATTCTGTTCATAGTACAAAAGGACCTTTCAGCTCAGCTGTTGATATTGGTACAGTCAGTATTTCTCAGTTCGTCATAACCAATTTAAGATTGAAGAATATATTTTAGTGTAGATACATTGTCATTCACATTTGAGGCCAAATATTTAAAAGACTTCAGATCTGCTTGCAAATGATCTTGATTTATGCCATACAAACACTAACACAGTGTATTAACATATGACTCTTTAATCTGCTGAATGTGATGAAATGATATTTAAAAAATGAACACGTTGAAATTAATTCCAAGGCTTGCTTACTAAACTTTTTGTCCATTTCAGATATTAAAGTATCTGTGAAAATAGCAAGTGTCTGCAGATATGTTTTATCATCAGAAACATTTGTTTTTATTATTTGGCTTTGGGACAATCTTTCAATTCTTTATATTTTGCGGTAAAATCACTATGTTTGTGTTTTTCTGCCTTTTGAACATCCACTGATATTGATTTTAAGTGTGGAGATGTGTTTGAAATTAGCTTCGGTAAAATTGCCAACTGACATTCCTGTTTCTGTAAGCATTTGCTTAAATTAGAAAGACTCCTGGTGTCTTCATCAACGTGCAAAGTGTCACATATCTCACACATATGGACAGTTCAGATTTGTTGGCAGTGTTTGTGGATTCATCAACCATTAAAGCAAATGATTTCCTCTTAAATTCAGTAGGAAGCTGTTCATCAAGTACCTTTCCCATCTAACATTTCACAAGCTGTGTCTTTACTGAAATATGTAGCTCGTTCACTCTGTTTCTGAAGCCTGTCACTTAAACTCTTAACACACAGTACCATCAAATTTCTCATAAAGTTAACTGTTAAATGCATCCTCCAGGTCATTGGTCATTGCCACAGTTCACTTTCTGGATTGAAATTCCTCATACACTTGATAATAAAATGTTTAATTATTACTCCATGTCACTTTTGTTAATTTGAAACTACCAGGAGTGTCTTAGGAGAGAGTAATGTGCATCAAGATGAGATACAAATCTATGATAATAATGTCCCACTATACTTCTTTCCCGTGTGTTACCGGGCTTCATTATGAGGGAAGTAAAGAATAGTGACACTGTGACCTTCCAGGCATGTCGTAAGAGGCGACTAAGGAGGTTGATCGATGGCTTGACAAGCTGTCATTGTAAAAAGTGTTGTTATGGAAACAGAGCCATAGAAAGCAGTGATCTCCGCAATATGTGCCACTTTGGCACGCAAGGTTTCTGTTTTTGAGATTGTGATTCTGCCCTATGTGCCGTCTTCGGCTCGAAAGGAGAATAGATAGATAGATAGATAGATACTTCTAAAACACAAAACACAACACAACAAACCTTCAGCAAACGTTGTGAGAATACCAGACCCAATGGTCAACCATGAAAAAGATGGATGGATGGAATATTAGAAGCACTAGGAAACATAACAGCAGCACAGGCGAACAAAAGAGCAAAAGACTGCAAATTATGTCTCCCCTCGACGCT
The DNA here is from genome assembly GCA_032433765.1 of Megaustenia siamemsis. Taxonomy (NCBI): domain Eukaryota; kingdom Metazoa; phylum Mollusca; class Gastropoda; order Stylommatophora; family Ariophantidae; genus Megaustenia; species Megaustenia siamemsis. The sequence goes on from JAVIAB010000092.1 coordinate 96,799,560, forward strand.
GAAAGGCAAATGAGGAAGGAAAGAAGAAGAATATTTCTAAAATCATCTTATAACACTAAATGTTATCATTTATTCCAGATAATCATGCAAGTCACTTAAAGATAGGCCTGTGGGTGATATCAGGTCTTTTAACATTCATGATAATTGAGAAGCTGATCGGAGATGAGAATGAGTTTGAACATGTGAGCATACAGCCACTTCAATTTAAATATTTTAAAGCATTTTTAAAAATTACAAACACAGAGCCTGAACATATAATGTGTGTTATTATTAAATTTGTTCTTACAATATTCTATCCACATTTGTAGCGAAGCATTGTTTTCTATCCTGGACCAAGACTAGCAGTTGTTAGCATATGTCATTAAGGATTTTGTGATATTATCAGTGCATCTTAAGAGATGCACACAGAAATAAAGAGAATGACGAATAAAGAAAAAAAAACTGCAGGAAACGGATGTATTGCAAACAAAGAGGGAAGAATGCTAACAGACAACAAAGATATTATAGATAGATGGCAAGAATATATAACAGAATTATTTCATGACGAAAGGGACAAAAAGCCAGACATAAAATGTACATACAACTATAAAATCCTGAAATCTGAAGTAGAAAAAGCTATAAAAACAATGAAAAAGGGAAAGGCGGCAGGGCCTGACAATATACAGATAGAAATGATACAGGCTCTAGAAGAGTTTGGCGTCGAAGTGATCACAGACATATGCAATGACATATACCATACAGGATACATACCAAACGATCTAAAAACATCAACTTTCATTGCATTGCCTAAAAAGAACGGTGCAGTTGAATGCAGTGATTTCAGAACAATAAGCCTAATGAGCCAGGTAACAAAAATTTTACTAAAAGTTATACAGGGAAGGATTCAGAATAAAATCAATACTGAATTAGATGAACAACAATTTGGATTCAGGAAAAACAGTGGGACAAAAGAAGCCATATTCAGCATGAGAACATTGATTGAAAAGTACACAGAAGTAAACAAACCAATATATGCCTGCTTTATAGACTACACCAAAGCTTTCGATAGAATACACCATAACCAACTCATAGACTGCCTAAAGGATATAAATCTAGACGACACAGACATACGACTAATATGTAATTTGTACTGGGAGCAAACAGCAATAATAAGATATAACAAGGAGAACTCTACACCCATGGACATAAAAAGAGGAGTAAGACAAGGATGCATCCTATCACCAAGCTTGTTCAATCTATACACTGAGCAAATCTTTAAAAACATCTCAGAGATACCAGGCCTAAACATTAATGGAAAGATAATCAATAACCTAAGATATGCTGATGATACTGTTCTACTACCAGAAAATCCTAAAGACCTACAACAATTGCTTAATGTGATAAACATAACAAGCAAAAAATATGGACTAGAAATGAATATCAAAAAGACTAAAACTATGATCATAAACAAAGAAAATTCTCAAGACCTACAATTAAATATCACAGTTGAGGGAATACATCTGGAGACAGTCCAGAGCTACAACTACCTGGGACATATTATAACCAATAATGGAAAATGCAAACCTGAAATAAACAAAAGAATAGGTATGGCAAAAAGTAATTTTAATGCCATGAAAAATATACTAACAACAAAACAAATATCAGCAGGGCTGAAACTAAGAATGGCAAAATGTTACGTCTTCTCAATATTCCTGTATGGTGCAGAAACATGGACATTAGACAAGAAAACAGAACAGAAAATTGAAGCCTTTGAAATGTGGATTTATAGAAGAATAGGTAGAATTGGATGGAAACAAAAGATAACAAACGATAAAATTTTAAAACAACTGAAAATAAAAAGAGAACTACTAAATACAATTAAGACAAGACAAATGAAATTTTTGGGGCATGTTAAAAGACACAACAGCCTACTAAAAGTAATATTGGAAGGAAAAATACAAGGTAGCAGAGGCAGACCAAGACTAACATGGACGAGTAACATCAAAAGATGGACAAGTCAATCTATGTCAGCCTGCACCATCAAATCAAGAAACAGAGTAGAATGGCGATCCATGGTAGCCAACCTTCGTTGCGGAGAAGGCACACGATGATGATGATCAGTGCATCTACTTTTGGTCTTCTCTGAGCTGATAATAGACTAATGGCTGTTGTATCTGTTGAGCTACAATTCTCATGAGTTTGCCTAAGCATATTATTTTCAGCTTTTCTTTGTATGTGATGCAGTGTGTAATTCAACAGTTCATTCTGTTGTTGTCATATCACATTCTGACTTATCTTGTGACAGTAATGGTTTTTTCAGCATCTCATCAAATATTGTGATGTTTCTCTATTTTGCTTAGATTAGAAACAAGTTTGATATCAATAACATATGATGACAAAAATAAAATATTTATAATTGGTCAACTTGCAACCATTTTACTATTTTAGTGTTAAAGTAGTGGTGGCAGTTAATGTTATGGTTAGTTGAAGGTCCCAGTATCACTGCAAATGAATTAAAATCCATAATTGCTCAACCGCCAGTACCAGTGGAATCATCCAAATCAAAACTCATCTCATTGAAGGATCCAAACAAAGAAAGGCAGCTGCAGTCCTCATCATAGCAGCTACAGCACACACCAAAAGAATTTTTCATTGTAAAAAATTGGAAAAATTATTTTTTTCATCCAGTTAATGTCCCACTCAGTAGAAATGAAAGAGCGGATAGGTTGGCTAACTGTGCTGTCGTTGAGGACGGGCAACCAATGGATCGGGTGGACATCATCAATGCCCTCCGAGATGTGGGAAGAGCACATGACTTCGACAAACACAAATCCACGTCACTTCTTCGGATGATAGAAATGGGAGTTTAGATGGGCACAGCCAGAAATGAGAAACTTAGTGGCTGTGTAAGAAGACTTATCAACCAACATAGAACTGGAGTCGTCAGTCGCTGGACACTGAGGGAATTGCTGAGGAGGGGATCTGAGCACCTATGGACATGTTCGAGGTGCAATGATGATGACCCACAAGTAACTCAATGAGTAGGCAATCTGATAAATTGTTTCAATTTTCCAATCAGATTCTCTAATAGTTTTCAGGTATGGGGATTTTTGGACCAGCTTAAGCTTGATAACATTTACATAGATGATGCATTTACTAAATGATCTACCTATCTTCATAGTTGCTTTCTTCAAAATGCTAATTTTCATGTTGCATCCTGTATTTAAAAAAAGTCTTTACATATAACCCAAAAAAGCAATGACATAAAATATATTTTTCTTAATGCTCCTTTTCTTCATTTGCCTGACAATTACTCCCCTTATCTAAAGTGAGATGAACATGAGGAAAAAAAATACAACTTTATAAAATATTGAATTTTGTTTTATCTATTCAGCTAAATATAATTGTTTTATTAGGCATTTTTTTTACCTCTAAATGAATGTTGAATTGAAGTAGATGTCTTATGTTGTATTTTACAGCAAACTACTTTCGTTTGCGCTTTTCTGTCAAACATATTCAACTTCAGCACATAATTTTTGGGTGAACTATTGTTTTTGTTCCCTTTTTAGTCCCTGTTTGTTTGGCCAAACTGGTTAGTCCAGTTCAAGACCCACCATGGGGAGGTGTTGTAGAATCTTGATTGGTTCTGGTTAACTGATCTAGACATAAGCAGTTAATTTAAGAGTTGCTGACTGCTTCCAGCTTGTATGCTGTTCAGTTGTACTAATAAAATATTTATATATAATTTTAATTGATGTTATTTATATATAGACATCTGACAGCCAAAATTTCAATGTCAGTGGTTACAGATGTAGATGTTAAGTGTAGTTTTTTTTACTCTATACAGATGGTTCTGGACAGTGCAGTAGTTTGGGTTTTGTGGCATGCCAACATGGCAGAGAAGTGGCTAGGGAATTTGACAAGTGTAGCATTATGGTGTCCAGCATGAGAATGCAGATAGAAGCAGCAACAGTGGTGATAAAATGACTGGTTGCACAGAACGTGGTTCATGCAATCTTGGTGATGGACATGCAAAGTATGCTACAGAAGATTGACAGACAGTGTCTGCAGCAGGACTGGATGCAGCTCATGGATGCAGCTCATGTCGAGGGTATGCTGGTGTACATGAAAATTAAACAGCTGATAAGCTTGAAAGCAAGCTCTAGCACTGAGTGTGATTTGACTCTAGACAAAGAGGACATTTCCATGTTTGTTCATTATTCCTTAAGAGAAGAGGAGGAGAATGGGTGGGACAATGATGTATTCATTGAGAGACTGAGAAGTCTAAAGGTGGAAAAGGGATCTTGTCAACCTGGAGTGCTTGGTGGGAAAAGCAGATATATTTACAATCAACACCTTAAAAACAATCAGGCTGCTTATGCTTCAAGAAATGACGGGACAAGCTATGAAATGGATATGGGGATGCTTCAAATACTATGAAACTGATTCCATGAATAGAAAATAGTAGAAAAGTGTCATTCTTTTTTATATTTTAAAAAAAAGCATTTTTATGTAATTTAATCTCTCTTTCTGATTTATTTATTTTCTTTAGCTGCAAGACATATGTGCTGAAGTAGACATAGAAGATGTACAACAAACACAGAAATCTATCAAAGAATCGATAGCTATTAAATCAGCATATAGTTGTAATGCAAACAGTAATCACAGAGTCTGGAATAGCAAATATAAAAAAAAAAATAAAAGTAGAACTTCAAAAGTTAATGCTGTTGAAAGCAAAGCAAAATTAAAAGATATAAAAAAAACAGCAAATAGCATAGGAAAAGTCCCCTCCAAAATCAGTGTACTCAAACAAGATAGAGACAGCAATATAAAGGTGAGTGCGTGTATTTAATGTCGTATTATAATTATCATTAGCTTAAAAACTCTTCAATTACACATTTTTGTCACATTAAATATTCTGAGGTTTTTTTTTTATATCTATCTATTGTCCTTTTGAGCCGAAGACGTAGGGCAGGAATTCTAGACTCTTTGTGTCCGACAATCTTTGTTATCAAGCATCAGACCTTGCACAGGACCTACATTATATTTCACCACTTGTTTCTGTTCTGGGTGAGTTGTTCAATTTCGGCGAGGGAGCTGATGCCTGCTGTTGTTGCCTCTCACTTCAGTGTTTTTTTTATATATAATCTTTATATCTGGCCTGATTGCTCAGGAAGTCCACAACTATGTTGATTTACATCAAGTGAGAAGAGAACCGGTGACGACAGTTTTTTTTCAGAAAGCTGGTTAATGTATTTTTTGAAAAATGACAGATGTTTTACTATTTTCAAATTTTGCTCTAAATAGCTTGCTGTCTTTTATTTTTAACTGCTAAGGATTCTTTTACATGCTAACTGTGAACATAAGGCCTATATTCTATTGTCCGTCTCTGATAGAAATGGGTGCTTCTTATCACCTACACTGGGATCTGGGTTTACTTGAAAATTTTTTTTTTATAAACTCAACATGGAATTTAGGTAGGAAGGAAGAATTCTTCAAATTTTTATATTCAGACTTATTTACCTCTTATAAGTTAACAAGTAATATTTTATTCCTCTCTCTTCTGTGAACTTCTCTTATAAATTTCTGTCAATTTTTCAGATAAATTGTCACTGACCACAAATCAAAGCAATATTGGTAAATGACTCACATAGACATACAAAGCTCACCTGAGGCATATATGTTAATCTGGATTTCTTTTGCAACACCACCTCTTCACCTACTCTTGTTACTGTTATCACAAGTTTAACCTATGAACCACTTTATTTTACTAAATTATCTGCAAATCAGATAATTTACCTGCTAATGTGTGCAATGTAATGTTACTTGTGGCTGCCTGCTGTTCTTGGACATGTTTGAAGAGAAAAAAGCTAAACAAGTGCATCCTACAATAAAACAACCCCACTGTCTTTCGAGTGAGCCTTTTTAGTCAAAGACTAGATGAGACGACCATCAATAAACTAATGGAAGACCACTTTTTAAAATTTCCTTGTGTAGTTCTGTGTTGCCGCAACTTTAAAAAATCAAAGAATGTTAATAGTGATACCAGTACAACATCCTCATCAGATTGGAAGCATCTTGTGCTACATATGATATTCAACCTTCAGCAAGTTACTGGAAGCAAACTTAAACAAGACATGCATTAAGAATAGGAACTAAGAATGTTAACCCTAGATTACAATTCTGTAATAAAAATTACTGCTTCAAAATATATTTTATTTTAATTTGGCGGTTTCCCACAAGAAAGTAATTCTCCCCCACCCTCATACCTTCCTAATTATCAGTTCTGGTGACCCCTGAGTTAATTGATGTTCATTCCATTGATGTTGGCTAATTTTTTTTCATTCATTTAGAACAAAGTACAACTATCATAAACGCATGTTTTTTTTTTCAGCCAATTTTAAAGAAATTCCTCATTTTACTTTTTGTGTGGAATGTTGTCAAGTTGCATGCTAAAATTCAATTGTAAATCAGGAAAGATTACTGCATCTGATCCCCATTTCTTGTTTTGTATAAACACACTGCTGTGAAGCAAAAGTTCAAAGAAAATTTAATTTTCAAAACTCAAAATGTTACATTTAATTGGTAGTACTTTTTACTACAGGGAGCCTCAATAGCTCAGTGGTTAGTGAACTGGACTACAAAGGTCAATCCTGATTGACGGCTTCCGGGTTCACCCAGCCTTAAATGGGTACTGGATTTTTTCTGGGAAAGTGAAGCGGTACGGGCGTAATATCCGTCCACATTACCCCAAAAATCTTGTGCTGAAGGTCTGTAAAAATTATGGTTACTAACACCATATTCCCTATTCGCCACTTGGCATGATGGGGCTCTTTACATTTTTTACTTTTTACTACAGAATTGTGGCAAAGGGAGTCACAGATATATGAATCATAATCTAAGCTATGCACTTTTGGAAAGTGAAAAATTGGATAACACCAAAAGGGTATGGAAAGGATGGATATACATTTATTGGAACTATGTGAGATGAGATACATTGCCTGTGTGTTAACGGGCCTCATTATGAGGGAAGTAAAGAATAGTGACACTGTGACCTTCCAAGCATGTTGTAAGAGGCGACTAAGGAGATTGATCGATGGCTTGACAAGCTGTCATTGTAAAAAGTATTGTTATGGAAACAGCACCATAGATTTTAGAGCACTGATCTCTGCAATATGTGCCACTTTGGCATGCAAGGTTTCTATTTTTGAGATTGTGGTTCTGCCCTATGTGCCGTCTTTGGCTCGAAAGGACAATAGATAGATAGATAGATGTGAGATGAGATACACTGGATTAGATCAGATATAAGATATATTGTGATCTTCTTCTTCTTTTCTTCTTCTATCCTTCCTCTATTGCTGTTGGTGTCGAGGGGAGGTACAATCTGCGATTCTTTGCTCTTCTGTTGGCCTCTTCTGGTGTTATCCCTCCTAGTGCTTCTAGTATTCCCTTTATCCATATCTTTCTCGGTCTTCCTCTTAATCTGGCGTTTTCGTAGCGTTTGTTTATGGCTCTTTGAGTCATTGTTAGTTCTTTTTGTCTTGTTATATGGCCGAACCGATTTATCTGTTGTTTCTTTATGTATTCGATGGCTGGTTCAATCTCGAGTTTCTTCCTCAGGTCGGTGTTTCTTACTCTCTCCCTTAAGCTGTTTCCTGTCATTCTTCTGACACATTTCATTTCGGTGGTCATTATCTTTCTTATTGTTCTAGAGTCCAGCGTCCAATTCTGGCACTGATAGCACAGAGTTGGTAGAAAAATTTATTTGTATTTTGCCCTTTTTGCTTCCGTAGTTGGCCTATAACTTGGCATGCTTTGTTACACCTTATATCTATCTCTGTCTCATGGTCATTGTCTTGTGTTAACGTGCTACCCAGATATTTAAAATTGTCTACTTGCTTCAAAGTCATATTATCTATTATGATGTTTAGTTTTTCTTTCTTTCTCGCTATTGCCATTACTTCGGTTTTGTTTATGTTGATCTTCATGTTGTATTGTTTACAAGTGTTGTTGTGATATATGATATATTGTGATAAATACAAAATAATGTTCAGGGAGCAGTAGACACCAAAGAGGAGTAGGTAACATCGTAGATGTTGAACATGCAAGAACAGAGAAAGACTTCTGGGAATATCCGTCCAAGTCATTATATTAAAATAAATTGCAGATCAATCATCATCATCATGTGCCATACCGGTTGGCATAGGCGATCATGTCCCTCCACGATCTTCTATCTACAGTGCATCGTATCAGTTCTGTTGTTGACTGTTTTCCATGCCATGACACCAAGCTATCCAGTATTTTCTCTCTTTGTCGTCCGCGATCTCTCTTTCCTTTTATTTTGCAGGTCAATAGATATTAATTTAATGCAGGTTTTTGCACTAACGGCAGACAGTACATAGGAAACAGTTAATAAATTTTCCATCAAGATCAATATGGTGTTTAGACAGTGCAAACCACATTACCATAGATATGTTACAATGTAGGAGATTTAAATGAATGATGAAATTAATAGAGATTTAAATACAGTGATTGCCCACAATAGTAAAGGGAGTTGAATCTGGAAAAGGTATAAAGTCCTGAGTTGAGTTTATAGACTAGTCACAGGATTTTCATGTGAGATCACATGGTTTAACCCCTTCACTACCAGACTTTATAAAAAAAAAAGTACCACCCTGTACCAAAGAAAAAATGTGGGCAATATCATGTATTCTCTAGAGAGGTATATCTCTGCATCAACTGCACCTATATGCTTCATTTATATAAGTTTGTTGAAGCAAACTTGATGAGGAATTTGAATGTGTAAACATTATGTGTGTGTGTGTGGTGATTTATTAATATGTAAATGAAAAAAATGTGGTTTTTTTTATAATTGTTTTTTTTTAATGAAGAAAAATCGAAAAACCTTTGGATCTTTTTATTCTTATGTCATCTGCTGTCTAAAAAAAGCCTCAACAAAGACATAATATATTTAACAATATATGAACTTTATTTACTGTTTTATTTTTGTACAATAAATTCTTAAAACTCCTTCACTCATACAAGAAGGTACATGTTTTTTCGGCCACACCCTCTTTCACTCCTACCACCTTGTGATTGAATTTCACAAGGACTTTGTTTACCATGACCTGATGAAGGAATTATTCCAGTGCTAGTTTAGTGGTAGACTATGTATATGCCCTTACAGTAGTTCCATGTGTAGAGGTGCTGAGTTGTATGTCAACAGAGCAGCTGACACCACTGACTGACACTGTTGTGACTCTAGAACTTGACGAAACAGTAGTAACATGCTCACTGAAATCACTGTTATGTATCACTTTCTGAAATGTTAAATTCATCTTCTGAAGGCATATACACATCATCAGAGTAATCCAAATCCAGCTTCTGACTATCTGAATTTAACTTTTTCAGGACCAGAACAGGAAACAGGAATTTTCAGATTTGGACCAGAAAACTCGACTTTTTTTTTCCTGTTTCCAGAAATTTTACCATATACCTTTTTCATTTGACTACTTCACACAATAATTGAGATAAATGTGGCATGTGTTATATATCACTGGAAAGGGAAATGGATACAGAAAATGAAAATAGCAATATATTTCTGATATGTCAAAATTTAAAGGAATAGTTATATTTAAAAAAAAAAAATATTCAAGGTATAAATTTTAAATTTAAAATATTGTATTTCACTTACCCATTTCCATCCAGATATGTGTTGCTATCCATTTGTATTGAAATATTACACAACATAACCCAAATTCCTCGAAAATACAGTTTATTTGATGAATTTATGTCCACAAATAACAAAATTATGCACATTTTTATAAATGATCCAAGAATAAAAAATTTTCAAATTTTTTTACATCACAACAATATTATTTACAAGTAGAGGTAAAGGCATCAAGATGCACCAAGATGCGTAGAGATGCTAAGCTGCTGTAAAGCTGATGATAATGGCGATACTAAAAAAAAGAAGAAAAAGAGTGGTATGGTAACAGCTTTACGTGGTAATGGACGAAACAAAAGTCGACGTTTCGGCCAAGTAGAACTTCTACTTGGCCGAAACGTCGACTTTTGTTTCGTCCATTACCACGTAAAGCTGTTACCATACCACTCTTTTTCTTCTTTTTTTTAGTATCGCTATTATTTACAAGTCAAGTTTATTATTTTTATTTACACATATGTACTTATTGTGTGTGATATTCCCTAAAGCATGTTTTAGCGCACAGATGTGGCTTATCCGGACAACCTGTACAATAATAGCTGCTTCGTTTTCTTACTTTCCGCTGCTCCGAACAATGAACACACTGCAGGTCTTTCCCATCAAAATCAATGAGATGGATGGCACCCTGATATCTCTGCGGCTTCGTGTTCCATTTTTTCCCCGGCTTGGATAAATCAACTTGAAGAAGGTTGTTAGGAGTAGGTGTCTCTGCTCCTACTATGCTACACAAATCATAAATAAGCAGCTCCTTGAAATCTGCAAAAGGCATAGGCTTCTCGGTGTTAGGGCGGCTCAAGTTATACAAAATATGAGCATTGAGTTGTGTGATCTCAATTATCCACATAAATATTTTCTTCCACCACTTGACTGTCTTCTTTGTGTGGTTCCCATAATATGAGATCATCTGGTCTACTCTGTCACATCCATTCATTGAGTGGTTGTAGCTATGGATGGGTGATGGCTTCCTGACTTGACTCCTACCTTCATTTCTGACCTCATATGTGACACTTCCATGTGTTGTCACCAATTGGCAGGGCTTTTTGGGTTTTTTATCCCTCCAGCTGACACACATAACTTGCTCCTCATCATTGATGAACCACTTTGCCTCATTCACTGATATTTTTTTATTTTTGACTTCTGCTGGAAATCCGCGTCTGTTGGAATTTAGCGTTCCAGTGTAGTTGTGATTTTTCTGCCGCAGAAATTGAACAAGTGGCAGGGAAGTATAATACCGGTCAGCAAACAAATGATGATGATCTGTGATGCCTTCCAGTAACTTGTCGAAAACTTTGACAGCATGTGATGAATGTGGGTCTGTTTCAGGCCTGTAAGCTGTGTCCGTACCAAAATATACCAGGAGGTTGAAAACGTATCCGGTGATTGAGTCGCAAAGTCCGTTTGATTTGATATGATATTTTTTTGGCTTACTGGCATTGTACTGCTTGTACTTAAATTTTCCCTTGTAGCCTATAACCATGTCATCAATGCAGATATTTTCAAACGGATAAAACGCTTCTTGAAATTTTTCGATCAATGAATTGATGAACGGCTCAATTTTACATTTTCCAGCCGCATCAGGACCAGCCGCATGAAGCATAGATTGATAAATCAGTAAATATCTTGTCCGACTAAACATGCACCTAAACCAAGGACTACTTTTAAATGATTGAATGGACCAGTAATCCTTTATAGAATTTTTTGCATTCATTCCCATGGCAATCAGGACTGCCAGAAACTGAAAAAAAGTATTATGGTCCAACGGTGTCCATTTAGCAAAACTTGAATACCTGCGTACAGGAGTACTCAATTCCATTTTTTGCTGAGCATAATTGTTGATATTTTGAATCAGATTATCAACAATTGTGTCAGTCAACAGGCTCAGAAAATACTTGGAAGGTGAAGCATTTTCTGGAAGATCTAACTTACATCCAGAATTTATATTTTGGAAGCTAGATTTTCCTATGGTATCTCCATCTCTGGCTTCATGCCACCCAACAGCAGGCTTCCTAGCCACATCTGTCCTGTCACTGTCAGCTTTGGCTGACAGAATAGTATCAGTTTCATCGTCAGAATCACTGCCACTAAATTCCTCTGAGTCACTGATAGTGCTGGACGGGAGGCATCGACCAGCTAAACCTAAACAAGAGAGTCTTGGTTTCTTACCACTCGACTTACCTTACGATTATCATGACTATCACCACAAAAACTAAAACTCTCGTCTGAATCTTCTGAATAGTCCATTTCTGATTCACTAAATAACAATGTTTCGAACATAGATCTCGCTTGTTCTGCACTATATCGTTTCGGGCGAGATGTACTGCAAGAACTACCAGCAGTGGGCGTGGCCATTTTGTGATAGAAATTTCAGAAAAAAAACAATGAATATCAATGAATAATTTTTAAAGATACAAACGTCAACCCACGCTGTCGTAAACGGAAAGATCAAGGAAAATAACTCTCACGACCAGAAATCAAGTATTGGTTGAAACAAAAACGAAATTCGGTGAAAACGAAACAAATATTCAGCTATATCCAAAATATCCGACATATCGGTGTTGTCCAAAAGGATAACGCCGAGGACTCGGCGCTGGACCTGAAAGAGTTAAAAAAGTTTTTCATTCCCAATTATTTCATGACATTCATCAGCAGAAAATAACAATCGCTTTCCATCTGACGCCATTTTTTGCGAAAATGCCGTTCAGGCCCTCTAAATCACTATTTTACTACATTTTCCCAAATACAGCCAAAAAAGCTCAAAGAATAAAACTGATAGAATAGTCAAGAAAAGTCATGGCAATATGTATTGGTTACATCCCTTAATAAATAAACAATAAGGGTTTAGATAAGTGACATGATATCTCGTCCTTGGTATAGAGCTAAAGAAAAATAAGCGCAAGTTATCTTCAATGGGAAGGAAGGGTTAACAGTCATATGAGATAAATGTGATGAGCCAAAGTTCAATAAGCATTTTAGTGTTCTTTAAAGATTCATGTTTCCATAAGAGTAGCCATATTTAGAGTATCAGTTACTAAGAAAATGTTATTATCTAGTATTGTAGTAGGAAATTGAATTGGAAGAAAACCGGCATTAAGGAATTAGATGATTGTCAGTGAAGTTAGAATAGGAAAATTATTAGAGGATTTGTCTACAGGGACTTGTGAGTAATTTAGAAAGAAAAGTCTTCGAAATAGATACAGTCTGATTAATAGATGTATGAGAGAATGTGATGAGCATAGAGGTCATTATAGGGAGCTGCGATAGCTCAGTGGTTAGTGAACTGGACTACAAAGGATAAGAGGTTGGGTTCGATCCCAACTGACGGCTTCTGGTTCACCCAGCCTTTAATGGGTACCAGATTTTTTTCTGGGAAAGTAAAGCAGCACGGGCGTAATACCGACCCCATTACCCAAAAAATCATGTGCCGAAATAACGTATGTCCCTATACGTTACTTGGTGTGACGGGGCACTTTATTTTACTTTTATAGAAGTCAGTATACAGATTCATGTAATTGTTCTTGTCATTAAACTAGTCTTTATTTTGTCATTGATACAAATATCTTCAATTTGTTAACTGAGCTCTGAGAATGCAAGATAATCAAAGTGAGGAAAAAGGATGAACATGTCTAAGAAAGGTGTCAGGCTAAAAAAAGGCAAATCATGGGTGGGCCAAGCAGAAGATGTCATCAAACAGGTCTGTAGGCTTACCAATATCAATGCTGGCGAAAAGTGGTTACCAGTGCCTACGTCATTAAGGGGGACATTCTCGTGTATTGTTACACTCTACAGGAAATGTAGGGAACAGAACTCAGTTGTGGTCAATGCGGAGGTCAACAGTCTGATCTGGGATAACACTGATGAGAAAGATGCAATCATCTATACAGACAAATCTGTAATATGGCACCAAAGGAGTGCATGGGCATTTACAGCATGCTTGGCAGGCAGAATAGTCAAGGAAGACAGTGTTGCAAACGTTATGACCACAAGTAGAATGACAATGGAGGTGATGGCAGTGACCAGGGTATTCAACTGGTTAGAGTCACAAGACTACACCCACACCTCTATACTGAGTGATTCGATGAGCGATGAAAAAAAAAGTGGAGGTGGATTCTGTATGCATGCAATGGGTAGAGTCATTGCAGAAGTAGAAAATATGTTAAGTCACCTTTGTCTACGTCCAAGACATGCAGGAGTAAGGGGAAATAAAAGAGCAGACAGGTTGGCTAGCTGTGCTGTCATTGAGGACAGTCAACCACTGGATCGAGCGGACATCATCAATGCCCTCTGAGATGTGGAAAGGGCACAGGACTTTGACAACCATGAGTCCATATCACTCCTTCGGATGAAAGAGATGGGAGTTAAGATGGGCACAGCCAGAAACAAGAAATTTAGTGGGTGTATACGAAGTCTTATCAACCAACACAGAACTGGAGTCATCAGACACTGTGAGACTTGCTGAGGAGGGGATCTGAGCACCAATGGATATGTTCGGAGTGCAATGATGATACCCACAAATAAATCAATCACAATAACATGTCTAATTTGACATTAAGGAAAATTTGTTAAGCATAACACTAAATAAGATATATAAAGAATAAGTTTTGAATACTGTCTTACATATCATCATCATCATCATGTGCCATACCGGTTGGCGTAGGCGATTATGTCCCTCCAAAATCTTCTATCTACAGTGCATTGTATCAGTTCTGTTGTTGACTATTTTCCATGCCATGACACCAAGCTATCCAGTATTTTCTCTCTTTGTCGTCCGCGATCTCTCTTTCCTTTTATTTTGCCAGTTGTAACTAAGTATTCCAACTTTCCTCTTCTCATGATGTGGCCAAAAAATGTTGATTGCTTCTTTCTGATGTTTTTTTAAGAGCTCCCTTTTTGTGTTGGCCTCTTTGAGAACTTCCTCATTGGTCTTTTTATCTGTCCAGGGAACTTTCAACATTCTTCTGAGAAATCCCATCTCTGTAGCCTCTAATCGTCTTTTCATTTGTTTGCCTACTGTCCATGATTCGCTTCTATAGGTCAGAATTGGTTCTATATAGCATCGATGAACTCTCTTTCTCATTTTTATTGACATAGATTTGTTGCATAAGATATTTTTCATTTTCTGAAATGCTATTTTGGCCTGAGCTATTCTGCTTTTTATTTCTGTGGTGCATCTCCCATCTGATGTTATTATTGTGCCCAAGTATTTGAAATGTTGCACTTGTTACAGATTTGTCTCGTTTATTTTTATGCTGCATGATGGTGGTGATTGTTTCTCCGATATAACCATTACTTTTGTTTTCTTACTATTCAGACTGAGACCTTTCTTGTTGCTTTCTTTTACTATTATGTCTATCATTCCTTGTAGTTCATTCTCTGTCTCTGCTATTAAGACTGTGTCATCCGCATATCGCAAATTATTTATGTTGTGACCGTTGACTTCAATTCATTTTTTGTCTACTATTGATCTCATAATATATTCGCTGTAGCTGTAAAGTGAAAACAAATCCGGTGACAGAACACAGTCTTACATGTATTGAAGTATAAATGCATCAATATAGAGAACAGCCTTCTAAGTGCTGCAGTTAAGGCACTGTAGTTACTGACAATAGGAGACTAAATTGTATCAGTCGAGTCTGAAAGTGAGTCATGATTATTTCATTGATCAGATAGATAAGCCTACAATTTGAGTAACCAGCCTAGGCAATACTATCTTATGAGGTGAGGAATGTTCTATGCTGTAGAAGGACTCATCAATATCATTGCCATCTTCTTAGAAGCACTGTTCACGTCTAGAGTCTTCACTGATTTTGTTGTTCAAACATAACATCATGAGCCCATCTCAATTCTGGTGGCAAGGATCAAACCCAAGTCATATTGATGTCCAAAAACACTGTATATAAGAGCAAATCCACAGCACTTTAGATGCTGGACCAGTAGTTGAACCATGACAAATATTCAATGAGATTTCGATGCAATAGTTAGTTCCTCTCAGGCCAAAGATAGCACATAAGGAAAAAACCATAACTCTATATGTTAGGTCTTGTAGTCTTGTTTTGTTCATAAGTCCATATATGAGCCATTTCTATTAAATCTTTGTTCCTAAAGTTTCTTATCTTCCTTGTTTTCTTTTGCCATCTGGTGTCCACAGGTAGGCTTAATGCAGGAATCTTCTTTCATCCATTCCAAGTATATGACATACATATTTCTAACATTTTCTCTGTATACAGCTTGACATGTATTCTTGTTTGGTTCCTCTCTTATAGTTTCATTTGGTGCAAAGTATCTCCAATTTATGTCATGTTTTATGTCATTGTTTGTGGAAACAATGTCCTCTGTCCTGAGTTGGAACTGTGCAAATGTAGGAAATAAAATGGTTGAAAACTGGTTGGTAATTATGGTCCAGGAAAAATGAATAACAAAGATGACTAAATGATCCAGAACACAATGTGATCTTCTTCTTTCCTTCCTCATCTGCCTTTCGTGTGTCGAGGGGAGATATAATTTGCTGTCTTTTGCTCTTCTGTTCGCCTCTGCTGCTGTTATGTTTCCTAGTGCTTCTAATATTCTGTCGATCCATCTTTTTCGTGGTCGACCCTTGGGTCTGGTGTTCTCACGTTTGTTGAAGGCTCATTGTGTTGTGTTTTGATCTTTCTGCCTTGTCACGTGGCCAAACCATTTTATCTATTGTTTCCTTATATATTCTATGGCGGGGGCTATTCCTAGCTTTTTTCTCAGTTCTTTGTTTCTGATCTTATATCTCACACTGTTTCCTGTCATTCGTCTAACACATTTCATCTCTGTAGAGGTTATTTTTCTTATTGTTCTTGCATCTAGGGTCCAGGTCTGGCATTGGTAGCACAACATTGGGATGAAGATTGTATTGTATAGTGCTCGTTTTGCCTCCAGAGTTATTTCCTTGTTCAACAATAGTGGTGATAACTGTCCAATGATTTAACAAGCTTTTTTGCATCTTGATTCTATCTCTGCTGTTTGAGAATTATCGTTTGTCATTAGACTTCGTAGGTATTTGAATTCCTCTTCTTGTTTTAGTTGTGCCTTCTATAGTTATGTTGATGTACTGTTTATTTTTGGTGACATTCATGACTTCTGTTTTGCTGATGTTGATTTTCAAGTTGTATTTTGTGCCTGAGATGTTGAGTTTGTTTAAGTGTTCTTGTAGGTCTTCTATTGTTTTATGTTTTAGTGCCTGATCGTCTGCAAATAAAAGCTTGTTGATTTCCTCTGTCTCTCATGGGTTGGCTAGCTTGCATATATAGTCCATGTATGTAATAAACAGTAGGGGGTATATTACGCACCCCTGTCTTACACCTAATCTAACTTCGAAGTGGTCTGTGTAGCCTGCTGCTGTTCTGACCCTGCAGCTGCTGTTGATGTAGAGACTTTTAATAAGGTTGGTTAGATGTTGAATTACTCTGTATGTTGTTAGTATCTCCCACAGTTGTTCTCTGTTTACTCTGTCGAATGCTTTTACCTGGTCAATGAAGGCTATGTATAAGTTTCGATTGTGTTCTGTCTTTTTTTCTGCAAACTGTTTTAATGTGAATAGTGCATCAGTACATCCTCTGTTTTTTCGGAACCCCATTTAAGAATCGCTTAACTGTAGTTCTATTATTGGTCTCAGCCTTTTTCCAAGATTTTGGCGTATAGCTTTCCTACATGGTTGAGAAGAGATATACCTCTATATTGATTGCAGTCTCTTTGCTACCTTTCTTTTTCCATATTGGTATGATGATTGCCTGTTGCCAGTCTTCTGGGGCTTGTTGTTGGTACCATGCTGCATTAAATATTCTGTGCAGCCATTGCACTCCTGCTTCTCGTGCTGCTGCTATTATTTCTATTGGTATGTTATCCATCCCCGGTACTTTATTTCTTGGTGCATATTTGATTACTTCTTCGATTTCCTCTTTCATGATGTTGGGTTCAGTATTTGTGAGTTCTAGCGTGGTTTTTGTTGTCTTATTGGTAAGTTGGTATGTTTAACAGGTCTTCAAAATATTCTTTCCATCTCTGTTGCATACATTGTTTATTTGATATTGGCTGTCCATCTTTGTCATTTATCAGCTCAGTAGGATTATGGTTTTTTTTCCTCGCTCTTGTGGCTTTTACTGCTTTGTAGAAATCTCTTGTAGCTGTCTTGAAGTCACTGCTCATGTTTAGTCCGAATTCTGTCCAATTCTTTTGCTTAGCTATTTTGATCAAAATTTTGGATGGATGGGATGGGATGGGATGTGGGATGAGACGAGACGAGATTAGATATGATTAGATTAGATATGATTAGATTAGATAGAAAGGGAAAGAGAAAGGGAGAGTATTCCACATTTATGTTCATGCTCAAATCTATTGGTGTGTTACTGTCACTGTTTTCTTTGTCCTAAGCTCATCTATCTCGGTTCTATAGTCACAATCACTGTCTCCCTTGAAGAAGAAATAAATTCCAGAATTGGAAAGGCAGCTTCCACATTTTGGTAAACTTAAAGATAGAGCATAGGCCAACAGCAATTTAACACTCAGGACTAAGATTCAAATTTACCAAAGTTGTGTGCTTATTACACTTCTATACGGATCAAAAGGCAGGAGCAAAGGTTAAACAGCTTTCATGTATGTTCTTCTTCTTCTACCTTTCGACTCCCTGTGGAGCATAGGTCTTCAACAAACACTTTCCAAGTCGTTCTGTTTCTTGCCATTCTTTTAAGATCATTCCATGTCTTCCCCATCATCTTCATCTCTGCTTCTATCTGTCTTCTCCAAGAATTCCTTGGTCTTCCTTTTCGTCTTTTCCCCTGGGGATTCCAAGAAAGGGCCTGTTGTGTAATACTCTCAGTTGGCTTCTGCAGTGTGTGTCCTATCCAGCGCCATCGTCTTTGCTGAATCTCTTTATCCACTGGTATTTGACTGGTACATTTCCATAATTCTATGTTAGTGATTTTGTCCTGCCATTTCCATCCTTTTATTCTGCGTAAGCATCCATTAATGAAAGTCTGTATCATCATGATTGTCAATTTTGTTGTTCTCCATGTTTCACAGCCATATAGTAGGACTGACTTAACATTTGAGTTGAACATTTTTATTTTTGTATTTAACCTAATTTCTTTGGACTTTCATATGTTTCCCAGTGCAACAAAAGCTCCTCTTGCTTTTGATATCCTTATTTTGGTATCATTTTCTGTTCCTCCCTCTTTATCTATATTACTACACAGATATATGTAAGATTGTACGTCTAGTAGAGGTATTTCTCCTAATTTTATTTGGTTATTGCCAACTGCATTTATTCTCATAATGTTGGTCTTATCTCTATTAATTTTCAGTCCTAGCTGTTGTGATCTTTCATCAAGTATGCTCATTTTATCCTGCATCTGTTGATGGCTGTGTAATAGGAGATCTATATCATCAGAAAGGTCTAAATCATCAAATTGCTTGACCACTGTATTCCATTTCTGTTGTTTTGAGTTATTTTCATAATCCAGTCTATGACCAGTAGAAAGAGAAATGGAGACAGAAGGCATCTCTGCCTTACTCCTGTTCTTATTTCAAATGCTTCTGTAAGCTGCCCTTCATTCACCACACTACATTTCATTCCTTCATACATTGTTTTTATCAGGTTAATAAACTTTATGGGGATTCCGTAATGACTCAGCAACTTCCAAAGCATTCCTCTGTCTAAACTATCAAATGCCTTTTCGTAATCTATGAATCCAATATAAAGTGGGGACTGTAGTTCTAAACTTTGTTCAACTATTATACATAGAGTAGTCATTTGATCCATATGCACCAACAAGTAATAGCGAAGAAGAAGACATTGACACTTTTTACAATGAGCTAGAGATGACCATGGAACAGTGTAAATCCCAAGAAATAACTATTATATTAGGGGATTTCAATGCAAAGGTAGGAACAGCTAAAGTGCAAAATGTGACTGGGGGGGCATGGCCTTGGAGAGACGAATGACAGAGGGAATTGGTAGATTGGGCAAAGACACATGAAGTGATTATAGGTAACACCTGGTTCAAACAACACCCTAGGCGATTATGGACATGGCAAAGCCCAGACAAAAAAGTACACAATCAAATTGATTTTATACTGGTACAAAGAAGATTCAGTAATGGACTAACATCTGTTAAAACAAGGCGAGGAGCAGATTGCAATAGCAACCATGTACCAGTAGTTGGAAAGATAAGAATAAAACTGCGGAAGGTACAGAAATCCCCAAGAAATATAAAATTAGAACTAGATATGCTTAGAGTAGATAAACAGATGAGTGATAAGTACAACATGATAGTACAAAATAGATATAATGCTATTGAGAAAATACAGAACATCGAGGTGCAGTGGGAAATGCTCAAACAATCTATTCAACAAACATCAAAAGAAGTAATACCAGTGACCAAAAGAATCAACAAAAAGAGATGGATGACAGAAGACATATTACAACTAATGAATGAAAGAAGAAAACATAAGAAAGAATAATGGACATACAAAATATTGCACAAAGAGATCCAAAACAAATGCAGAGAAGCAAAGGAAGGATGGTTAAAACAGAAATGTGAAGAAATGGAAAAACAACAAAAGAAAGACTCAAAATTTATACACAATCAGTTAAATGAATTAACAGGAAGAAAAGAAGTCAAAGTTTCAGGATGTGTGAAATCAAAGGAATGAAATATAATAATGGGACAGGAGAAGACAATAGAAAGATGGACAGAATATATCAGTCAACTCTATGATGATGAAAGACCAGAGTTAAACAATTCAAACAAAAGACACAGGACCACCAATTATGCAGAGTGAAGTGGAAGACACAATTCAACACGTGAAAAGAGGCAAAGCTCCAGGTCCCGACATTATAACAATCGAAGAGATAAATGCATTAGGAGAGCTGGGAGTACAAGTCATAACAAAATTACTCAATGACATATATAACACTGGACACATACCCGAAGATCTACTAAAATCTATCTTTGTAGCCATACCAAAGAAGTCAAGTGTCACTGATTGTGAGGACCATGGCACTATTAGTCTCATTAGTCATATGACTAAAACACTATATTACTAAGAATCATCATGAGATATGTAAGGAACAAAATAAAACCAGAAAGTGAGGAACAATGTGGATTTGTGGAAGGAAGGTGCACCAATAATGCAATATACATCTTAAGAACATTGATAGAAAGATCTATAGAGATAAAGAAACTTCTATATATGTGCTTTATAGACTACACAAAAGCATTTGACAAAGTAAAGCATGTGGAAATAATCAATGTGCTGGAGAAATTAAACATTGATGGCAAGGATCTGCGAATCATAAAAAAACATGTACTGGCAACAAACAGGGCAAACCTTACGAATTAACAACCAAACAGGACAATTTCAACTTATAAAACAAGGAGTCAGACAAGGCTGTGTTCTGTCGCCGGATTTGTTTTCACTTTACAGCGAACATATTATGAGATCAATAGTAGACAAAAAAGGAATTGAAGTCAATGGTCACAACATAAATAATTTGCGATATGCGGATTACACAGTCTTAATAGCAGAGACAGAGAATGAACTACAAGAAATGATAGACATAATAGTAAAAGAAAGCAACAAGAAAGGTCTCAGTCTGAATAGTAAGAAAACAGAAATAATGGTCATATCGAAGAAGCAATCATCACCAGCATGCAGCATAAAAATAAACAGGACAAATTTGAAACAAGTGCAACACTTCAAATACTTGGGCACAATAATAACATCAGATGGAAGATGCACCAAACAAAAAGCAGAACAACTCAGGCCAAAATAGCATTTCAGAAAATGAAAAATATCTTATGTAGCAAATCTATGTCAATAGAAATGAGAAATAGAGTTCATCAGTGCTATATAGAACCAATTCTGACCTACGGAAGCGAATCATGGACAGTAGACAAACAAATGAAAAGATGATTAAAGGCCACAAAGATGGGATTTCTCAGAAGAATGTTGAAAGTTCCCTGAACAGCTAAAAAGACCAATGAGGAAGTTCTCAAATAGGCCAACACAAAAAGGGAGCTCCTAAAAAACACCAGAAAGAAACAATCAACATTTTTCTGGCACATCATGAGAAGAGGAAAGTTGGAATACTTAGTTACAACTGGCAAAATAAAAGGAAAGAGAGATCGCGGACGACAAAGCGAGAAAATACTGGATAGCTTGGTGTCATGGCATGGAAAACAGTCAACAGCAGAACTGATACGCGGCACTGTAGATAGAAGATTTTGGAAGGACATGATTGTCTATGCCAACCGGTATGGCACATGATGATGAGGATGAGTTATTTGATCAGCACATGATCTGTTCTTCCTAAAACCTGCTTGTTCATCTCTCAAATGTTTCTCTATGGCTTCTTTTTTAAGTCTCTCCAGAGTGATTCTGCTTAATATTTTTGTGGCACTGATGATAGTAGCATAATTCCCCTAAAATTTGTGCATTTCTGTAAACTTTCTTTCTTTGGTAGTTTGATCATATAACCTTTTTTCCAGTCTTTAGGTATTTCTTCCCTCTCCCAAATGTTATCTAATAGATTATGTAACATCTTGGTAGAGGTGTTAATATCTGCTCTGATGGCTTCTGAAGGAATTTCATCTGGTCCTGTGGCTTTATCATTTTTTAATAGCTTGATGACTTTCATTATTTCTTCCTTGCTTGGTTTTCAACAGTTAATGTGTAACTCTTCTTCTGCTGGTAGTATATCTGGAGGATTATTTGAGCCGGATCTGTTCAAAAGTTCTTCAAAGTGCTCTTTCCATCTCTCCCTTTGTTCCCTTATATTACAAAGCAGATTTCCTTTCTTATCTTTAATAAAGGCATTGATCTGTTTGTATTTTCCACTTAATTTCTTTGTGCTGTTGTACAGTTCTTTCATTAGCTGACGACGACTTGACAAAACTGGCCAGTGAGTTTAATGCCAGCATTCGGAGTGACCAGATTAAGGAGGAGTGGCTACACAGCTACTTACTACCGCTACCGAAGCCAAACAAGGACCATTCTCAGATCAGTGCCTACAGAATCATCACAATGCAGAACACTGCGGGCAAGCTGCTGGAGAAAATAGTTGCCCGTGTCCTCACCTGTCACCTTGAATAGAAACGCGCATTCCCAACCACACTCGGAGGTTATAGATGTAATAAAGAGACATGGCTCAATGGGGCAGTCTTTGCCTATGATGTCTTCGAAGGGTTCCACAGACGAGAGGAGACATGTGCTGCTGCTATAGATCTGGAGGATGCATACAACAGGGTACCATTTGAATATCTCATGCATATGCTCCTCAAACTGGCGGTGCACCCCTTCCTCATTAGATGGATCACCGCGGCACTGTTTCAGAGGAAGGTGATACTCAGATGTGGAGGTTGGTCTTCCAAGCCAACATCCATTTGTCCAGGGCTGCCACAAGGCTCACCATTGTCACCAGTTCTATTTAGCGTGTACACAATAACGATCACGGAACAACAGCTGGATGGGAGGGGAAGAACTATGACATTTGCTGATGATATTCTGGTATATCGACAGGGAAGAGACAGACGGGGAATCGCCTCCACAATGCAAGACGAACTTGATTGCGTTTCTTTCTGGTGTGGGGTTTCAGGTGCCTTGGTTAATCCTAATAAAGCATCAGTTTCATGGTTCTCCCTTAACAATCATATCGTTAATATGACCACACCGTAGTACAAATGGGAGCTGATGAGGTGACCAGGGACAAGTTGATGATATACCTTGGAGTTAAGTTTGATCGCAGCCTGTGTTTTCGGGACCACATCGACCATGTGATAACAAAATCCCGCAAAGGATTAGCCGCCTTGAAGGTCATGGCAGCTGCCAACATCGAGCAGTGGCTACTTACTCTTCTGTTCCAGGGATTAGTCCTCGCACCTATTGAATATGCCCTGGCAATTCTTACTGTCAGTATGACTCAAATTGATAGGCTGGAGAAAATACAAAATGAAGCCATCCGCATTATCTTGGGATGTACAAGGGACACTCCCTGTGTAGCAAAATGAGGTATATTCTTGACTTTATAACCATGAATGACAGAATCAAGATCTGGAGAGCACGAGCATACCTGAATATTAATACAGATAAAGAGCATCCATTGCACCATGAACTCAACACAGGGAAAGGTGCCAGGCTAAAAAGAGGCAAATCATGGGTGGGCCGAGCAGAAGATGTCATCAAACAGGTTTGTGGGCTTACCAATATCAGCGTTGGTGAGGAGTGGATACCGGTGCCTACGTCATTCAGGGGGACTTTCTCGTGTATTGTCACACTCGACAGGAAAAGTAGGGAACAGAACCCGGTTGTGGTTAATGCTGAGGTCAACGGTCTCATCTGCGATAACACCGATGAGAAAGATGCAGTCATCTATACAGACGGATCTGTAAGACGACACCAAAGAAGTGCATGAGCATTGACAGCACGCTAGGCAGGCAGAATAGTCTACGAAGACAGTGGTGCATACGTCGTGACCACGAGTAGCATGACAATGGAGGTGATGGCAGTGACCAAGGCATTCAATTGGTTAGAGTCACAAGACTACATGCAATGGGTAGAGTCGTTGCAGAAATCCAAAATACGTAAGGTCACCTTTGTCTATGTCCCTGGACATGCGGGAGTATGGGGAAATGAAAGAGCGGATACAGGTTGGCTAGCTGCGCTGTCATTGAGGACGGGCAACCAATGGATCGGGCGGACATCATCAATGCCCTTCGAGATGTGGGAAGAGCACATGACTTCGACAAACACAGATCCACGTCACTTCTTCGGATGATGGAAATGGGAGTTAAGTTGGGCACAGCCAGAAATGAGAGACTTAGTGGCCATGTAAGAAGACTTATCAACCAATATAGAACTGGAGTCGTCAGTCGCTGGACACGGAGGGGATCTGAGCACCTATGGACATGTTCAGAGTGCAATGATGATGACCCGCAAATAAAGAAGAAAAAAAAATAAAGAAGAAGAAAACAGTAAAAAGATACACAGTTAAATTTAATCTACATAAATCAAATAAGAAGATACATGAGAACTATAACACAATTCAAATCAGGTACAATGCAATAAAGAAAATATGTAGCATAGACAAACACGAAGAAATACTATAAACATTAATACAAAAAATCATCTGCGAAGAAAACTTCAAGGAAGAAATGAATGACAGATGACATTTTACAGTAAATGGACACAAGAAGAAATAATAAACAAGATAAATATAATTGCAATTTAGCAAAAGAAACATGGCTAAACCAGAAGTGCAAAGTGATTGAAATATAACACAATGAGATGGAAGTGCTCAAATTAACAAGAAGCAAAACATAAACTTACTTAGTTATTCTTACAGCATGTGTGGCTGGTGACAATGGCTCTATTCTTTCCTTCACTGAGCATGGTCAGGGCCGCATAAACCACATGGGCAAAAAAAGAAATTTATAACATTTCCTGGCTGTTGCATTAGCCCCTGAAGTGCTTAATCTGTTGTAAATTTAATTTTAAGAAGTTCAAACACATGTTAATCACTGCTGGACGCTAAATCAAGGTTTTAAGGGAGATAGGACAAAGCCTCCCAGTGCATTTTTTTAGAGCTGTTGTGAAATTGCCCATGTAAGGTGGGCATAGTCATGGGCATGTCCAATTTTTTATCAAATATCTGCTGGATGGAAACCCATCTTATATAGCCTTTGTTGAACAATAAGTGCTTGTGAATAATTTCTCAACACATCTGGTACCAATAATCACCTTTGGTCTGCCTCATTTTTAATTTTCTATCTAGAGTCCACTGCATGATTGTTTTTATTATTATTTTTAAACATTTTCATACAATTGTATTACACACCCAATTCATTCATCTTCCTCTTACTACTGTGTGCATTTACTCTTGGATACACCTTAATATAAATTTTTTTTACTGATTTTGTTTGGCTGAAATATTCTGTGAATTTCTCTCAGGCAAGTTGAAGTATCGATCTTTATGCATGTTTAATTCAGTTGACATGTTAATTACAAAGTATATGTTCATCATTTGAATGAAAATGTTAATATTGATGTACTTCTGTAGGTCAGTGGTTACCTAAATCTAATGGCAAATGTAGTTGACAATTTTACCCATGGATTGGCGGTCTCTGCAAGCTTCTGCATAAGTACAAAGGTAAGAATTTTAAAGCTCATGTATATTGTTAGAAACTGTTATGAGGACTTTTTGAATTATCAACATGAGGTTTTCTCTAAAATTATTTGAGAATTTTATTTTTTAATTTACTGCTAATTTCTCTCTCTTTCTCTCTCTCTCTCTCTCTCTCTCTCTCTCTCTCTCTCTCTCTCTCTCTCTCTCTCTCTCTCTCCTCCCTCCTCCCTCCCTCCCTCCCTCCCCCCCCCTCCCTCCCTCCCTCCCCCCTCCCTCCCTCCCTCCCTTCCCCCCCTCTCCCCCTCCCCCCTCCCTCCCTCCCTCCCTCCCTCCTTCCCTCCTTTAATAACTTTAAACAAATTATAACTGAAATGGTTGGTTTGCTTATGGTTTACAAACTGCAACACAAGTATCAGCAAAGAAATCCCAATATAGATTCTTTACATTGTTTAAATTGAGACTTCATATTTTTTTTAAAATTTATCAAGGAACTGCACCTTGGCATGACCAAATCATGTTTAAAAATGGGCTAAATTATATTACTTTCAGTCATTGTGGTTTTCTTTTAATGTAATCAAAGTAAGTTAAGTTAATTAGACCATAAGCTGATCATATATGACACCTAACGATTATGCCCGTGGGAAATATCAACTGGGCTGTCCCTCACATGCTTTTTGTTTTAAGTTAAGTCCTTAACCTATGACAGATTTAACATGTAACTAGGGGATAAACATTTTGTCTAGAGAAACTACAGAACATGGAGATAGACAATAAATATAAAGTAGCCACTATCAACATACGGCAGCCACGATAGCTCAGTGGTTAGTGAACTGGACTACAAAGGACTCGAGGTCAAGTTCGATCCTGATCGACGGCTTTCGGGTTTACCCAGTCTTAAATGGGTACCAGATTTTTTTCTGAGAAAGCAAAGCGGCACGGGTGTAATACCAACCACATTACCCCAAAAATCATGTGCTGAAGGTCTATAAAAGCTATGGTCACTAACACCATATTCCCTATACGCCACTTGGCGTGAGGTTTTTTTTTTAACTTACTTTACTATCAACATATGTGAAATAAAGAACAATGAAGTAGAACTTATTGAAGACATTACCAAAAGGAAAATTTTAATATTAAAATTAGCGGATGCCAGAGCAAAAGGACAATAAGTAAACAAAACTCATATGAACTATATGATAAAATTCTTAGGAGTCCACATCACAGCAAAACACAGAGTGGGCTTTATCACTGACTCAGAACATGCAAAGAGTATTCTAGAAATAAAATACTTTTCAGAAAGAATCATCACAACCAGACTACTAGAAGAAAACCAAAAAACAACATACATATGCATCAAGTAACAACAACAAAATAAGACAGGGAAGAATTCTACAAGACACTAAAAGAAGTCAGTTAACAAGACTGACAAAAGCAATGACTTATTAGTGATGGGAGACTAATGGAAGGCTTGGGAAATGCTAGAATTCTGTGAATAAAACAATTTATTTATCACCCAAAACATTCTTCAAACACAAAGAGTACACAAATATACATCTGGTACAAGTTGAATGACTCAACCTGTAGAAGCCAGATAGACTTCATCCTAGGATGAAAACGGAAAAAGAATAGAGTGATCAGAGCTGTTCTAATAATTCAGATGACACAGACCATAAAGTGATTATGATCACACTCTGACAGCCAGAAAAAAAAAGAAAAAAGTAAACAAACAAAAGAAGCAAAAAGAACAGATGATAAAAAATAAAACAATTATAAGATCAAGAATCAAGGAAGATTCTTTAAGAAGAACTAAAAGAGGAATTCATGAAACTTCCTGATGAGGTAAACACAATAGAAGAAAAGTGGAAATATTTTAAGAGAACAATAACCAACATTGCAACAACAGTATGTGGAACAAAATTAAAGAAGAAAGAAGGGAAGAAGAGGCTGTTTAAGAAAATAGGAAACTATTTAAGGGTTGGAGAGAGAAGAAAAATCAAGAAGAAAATGAAAAATATGCATTAGTCCAGAAAAAAGATACAATTTTTGTCAAAGAAGCTAAACAAAACACCTGGACAGAATTTGGACAAAAAATTAGCAGGGACATCCACAAGAGACTTCTACAAAGCAGTAAAAGCAACAAGGGCAAGAAAAAAAAATTATGATCCCACTTAACTCCTAAATGACAAAGAAGGACAGCCAATATCAAATAACCAAGATATGCAACAGAGATGGAAAGAATATTTTGAAAACCTATTTAGACAGGACAGGGAAGGTCACAAGGGTGGAATTCTTACACTTATTAAAAATTCCATCCTAGCAAAACTGATAGAGATAGTCACAAACGGAGAGGTAGAGATCATTGGTACAGACCTATACATTAACTCCGCTAGTATAAGGATATTTAACATTCACTGTCCTAATGACAAATTGCTGAAGCTGGAGTCAATGGAAATATCACCATCAAAGTGTCTGGTAGTAGGAGATTTTAACAGCCACTCTGAAAGATGGGGATATAAGGAGTCCAATGCTCGAGGTGAAGAAGTGGAAGAATGGGAAATGGACAACAACCCATTTCTCATAAACTCTAGAGAGGACACACACCCCCCCTCCCCCCTCCCTCCCCCCAACCTTCTACTCAAGAAGCAACTTTCACTCCCGACCTAGCATTTGCAACTGGCGACATATCCATCAAAATAAACAGAAAAGTGCTGAACCGACTTGGAGACAGTGACCACAGACCAGTCAAACTTTCAGTGGATCTTGCTCACAAACAAGAGTTGCAAATACCTATTCCCCGCTGGAACTATAAGAGAGCAGATAGGGCAAAGTTTGCCATATATTGCGCCTATCAACACCCACGAAAAGAAGGTCAATAATATGATAGAGCGGTTAACAAATGGAATCCTGAGAGCTGCTAAAGAATCCATTCCTAGAGGAGCAAGAAGAAACTACAAGCCAAACTGAAGCAAGGAAATACAAAGACTAGAAGAGGAACTGGACTCTGCCAGAGAACTAGCTGAAACATCACACAGCACAGAGAGCAACATTGCCTACAAAGCAGCCTCTGCCAAATACAGAAGTGAGGTCGTGATATCAGCAAGGCAGAGCTGGATAGACAAAACAGAGAGCCTTAATCTAGACAAAAATGGTCATAAACTATGGAAACTTGCGAAAGCTCTAAGCGACGAAAACAACTGCCGACCTTCAATATCATTAGCACACAACCATAACATCCTCACAGGCAAAAGGGCAGCAAATCTACTGATAGAGACTTACAAAAACATTAGTAGAATAAACATTCCAATAGACAAACAGAAAGCTGCAAGACAGGAAAACCAAGATGTAAAACACATTCCTTTAGCACCAGAAGAGCATCAGACGACCATCTTTACTCCAACTGAATTAGATGTTGCCCTCAAAGGATTGAAGCTCAAAAGTTCCCCTGGTAAAGATGGAATCTCCAACGAAATGCTCCTAAATCTGGGACAGAAAGCCACGAGCCAGCTTCTAAGGATAATAAATGCTAGCTGGAAGAGAGGTCATGTGCCGGCAATCTGGAAAGAAGCTATTATGGTGCCCATCCTCAAGCGTGGAAAAGACCCACTAGACCCAAGTAGCTACAGACTAATTAGCTTACTGAGCTGCCTGAGTAAACTCATGGAAAGGCTGGTTAACAGAAGACTTATGTGGCATTTGGAGACAAAACAACAAATCGTACCACAACAAAGTGGCTTTCATCAGCACAGATCAACTGAAGACCTGGTCACCTACATCGCACAGGAAATAGAGGATGCTCTACAAGAAAAGAAACACACACTGGCAGTGTGGATCGACATGGAGAAGGTTTTTGATAGGGTATGGCGAGAGGGTTTAAAGAACAAGCTTTTTAGATTTGGCATCCAGGGTCGTTTATTCAATTGGGTCTCTCAATACCTTCAGGATAGAACGGCCAGAGTACAAGTTCATGGTCAACTAAGTAAGAAGGTCTCTATCGAACAAGGTATCCCACAAGGCGGAGTCTTGTCCCCAGCACTCTTTTTAATTTTCATAAATGACATAATGGACATTCCACCCAGAATACAATCGGCAATATACGCAGATGATCTGGCGTTATGGGCTTGCGAGGAAAATATGTCAGTGGCTGGATCCAGGATGCAAGATGCCCTAGGTGAACTTGAAAAATGGACGAACTCCTGGTTCTTACCAATTAACAAAAAAAAAAACTACATATACAATTTTCAGTCTATCAAGAAACACACTCTCTGCAAACTTGAAGATAAAAGACCATACACTCCCTATTGACCAAAACCCAACATATCTTGGCGTCACCATGAATCGCAGAATAACTTGGAAAAATCAGATAGACAGAGCAAGAAAAAAGCCAGAAAACGAACTAATATTATTAAGAAATTAGCAGGAACTAACTGGGGAGCAGACAGCAATATCTTGAGGCGACTATACTTAGGAAGAGTCAAACTAGTCCTAGAGAATGGAGTCACAGCCTGGGCTATGGCTTCCAAATCTATCTATCTATCGGCCTTTCGAGCAGTAGCTGGCCCATAAGGCATAGACCAAGATACTCCTTCATCTGAATTTCTGTTCTAGCAGTTTTCAATTCTTTTAAAGATATTTTATCAAATCTTGCCATTTGTCTCTGTTCTGTGCAAGCAGCTCTATCTCATTGAGGGAGCCGATTCCTGCTGCTCTTGCCTCTCTCATCAATGTTCTCCTCAGTGTCTCTCTGGGTCTTCCTCTTTTCCTCTCACCTGTTGTTTCCCACATGAGGGCTTGCTTTGCTATTCGGTTATTATCTCTTCTCATCACATGTCCAACAAATGACCATCGTCTTTTCTTTATTACTGAAGATATTAGTGGTTGATTGGCGATTTCTCTAATTTCCTCGTTTGTTTTTAATTCGTTCCACGCTATACCAAGTATTTTCCTTAGACATTTATTTTAGAATGCGTTCAATTTTGTTTCTATATCTCTTGTTGTTTTCCAGCTTTCACACGCATATGTAAGGGTTGATAGTACATTTGATTTGAATAGTCTAAGTTTTGTGTTTGTGCTGATGAGTTTTGATTTCCACAACTTTTCAAGGCTTCTGAAAGACATTGCTGCTTTAGCCATTCTGATTCTAATTTCTTTGCTTGTATCCCCTTCTCGATCAATGTGACTTCCAAGATAGATAAAGTGATTGATCTCTTCCACTGGTTTGTTTTCCATGTATATTTTGTCGTCTGTTGGAATTAAGCTTTTCATGAGTCTTTTCACGATTTATCTGAAGCCCAATTTTGCTGGCTATTGATGATAGTTCATTTGTGTTTTCCTGCATCGTTTTTATCTGACTGCTGATGAGAATTATGTCATCAGCAAAGTTGAGATCCTCCAAATGGTCTCCTTGTATCCATTCGATGCTTTTATTACCAGTGCAGCATTTCTTCATTATGAAGTCCATAACAACTCCAAATAACAAGGGCGATAAAATACATCCTTGTTTAACCCCAGTTACTATTGGGAAACATTCGCTCAGTCCTTCCTCTGTTCGAACTGCACATGTGTAACCATCATACATGTCTTTAATAATATTTATGATTTTTGATGGTAAGCCATATTGCTTTAGAATTTTCCACAAAGAATCTCGATGAATACGATTCCGAATCCTTCCAAAAACTTCCAAATCACACCTTAGCAAAATTAACAGAACACAGAACCAAGCTGCCTGTATCATCACTGGTTCTATAAAATCTACACCTATCAAGACTATAGAAACAGTAACAGGTTTACAACCCTTAGATGACAGACGGGTCACTAAAGTATTGCAACAAGCGGAGAAATATAGAAGGCTCCCTTAGCCACCCCCATGCACCAAAGAATAACTGGTTTCGGAATTGTACGACTAAAGAGGAACAACTTCGCTGCAATCGCCAATGAACTAACTACTGGAGACCCAGTACTTTCCCAAACAATACCGAAGCCCTTGGGCCCATCTGATATGTCTCCTCGTGGGAAACATAAAATACCAGAACTTAAGGAAAATATAACAGGATTCATGAAAAAAAGGCACCCAATAAGACAGAAAGAAAAACACGTAGCAGAAAAACACATACACAATACCTACCCACAGGACTCTTGGTCCCACATATACACAGATGGCTCTGCTACAATTGCCACCAGAAATGGAGGGGGTGGTATGTTCTTGGCACTAAATAAGCAGGGCAAGATCACCAAGTCAATAGCTACTGGGAAATTCTCAAACAACTTTAAAGCAGAAACTGAGGCCCTCAAAGATGCTGCAACACTGGCTACTCAACACAAAAATAACATGCACAATAAATTGGTGATTCTGACTGATGCACTGTCAGTACTATCAGCTCTAAAAAGCCCCAAGAACAATGAACTAGATGACTTGAGAACAGCCCTGGACCAACTATGCAATAACTTCCAGAGAGTAGCCATTCAGTGGATACCATCATACTGTAATATATATGGGAACGAGCTTGCAGACAAATTAGCTAAAGAGGGAGGGAGATTACCACAAGAGAACCATCCGCTCAGTTATGATGAAACCAAATCCATCCTCAAAGGTCAGTACCATGAAAAATGGAAACAAGAACACCCAAAGCATAACGAGAGGGACGGATACCATCAACTATCAAGGAGGGATCAAGTCATCATACTTCACCTACGTACTGGCCACAATAGAATGAGAAATCACATGTTCACCAAATTCAAACCAGCTTATGCCACTGTACACTGGACAATATGACTACAAAACATGTTCTACAGGATTGCCCCCAGTACGCAGACCTGAGAAGAGCAATGTGGTCCACACCCACCTCCCTGGAAGAGAAACTATATGGGGCAATCAAATCACTTAAACGACAGCTGACTTCATGAGAGAGTCTGAAATCCTACTCTGATTGAGTCTTGATCTCAGAGAGAGAGAGCGAGCGAGAGAGAGAGAGAAAACCTATTGAATGTGGCACCAAATATCAATAATACAAAAAAACCACACAAGCATGCACAGATGCTGAACCCAACATCATGTAAGAGAAATCAAAGTAATAAAATATGCACCATGAAATAAAGCACAACAGACAAGATAACAGTAGAAATAGCAGCCATAGTAGGAGAAACAGGAGCTACATGGCTGTGCAGAATATTCAATGCAGCATGGCAATAACAGAAAGCCCCAGAAGACTGACAACAGGCAATCATTGTACCAATATGAAAAAAGAAAAGTAGCAAGAGAGACTGCAACCAATATAGAGGTAGCTCCCATCTCAGGAAGATTTTGTCAAAATAATGGAAGAAAGGATCAGGCAAAATTATAAAACTACAGATCAACAATTCTCAAATGGGATTTAAAAAGAAATAGGATGTACTTACACACTATTCACCTTAAAACAGCTAACAGAAAAGACTATAGAATAAAATCAAAATTGATACGCAGCTTTAATAAACCAAGAAAAGCAATTGATCATGTAAAGAGAGAACAACTATGGGAGATACTAACTACATACAGAGTAAGCCAACATCTAACCAGCCTATGTAAAAGCCTTCACATCAACAACAGCTGCACAGTCAGAACAGCAGCTGGCTACACAGACTACTTCAAAGTTAGAAAAGGAGTAAGATAGGGGTGCATACTATCTCCAAAGATAGAACAGGAGTAAGATAGGGTTTCATACTATCCTTTTTTTATTACATACATGGACTATATTTGTAAGTTAGTCAACCCATCGGAGACAGAGGAGATAAACGAGCTACTATTTGCAGACGATCAGGAACTACTACATAGAAGACCTACAGAGAAATAGACAATATAGCACAGACACTCAATACAACATGAAAATCACCAAATCAGAAGTGTTATATATTGTAAAAAGAGAAACAATATTAACATAATGAAAGATGGCAGACGATTAAAACAGGTAAAAAAAAGTAAGTAAATTGTCCCCGTCACGCCAAATGGCGGCGTATAGGGAATATGGTGTTAGTGATCATAAATTTTACAGACCATCGGCACATGATTTTTGTGGTAATGTGGTCGGTATTACGCCCGTGCCGTTTTACTTTCCCAGAAAAATATCCGGTACCCATTAAAGGCTGGGTGAACCCGGAAGCCGTCAGTTGGGATCGAACCCTACCTCTTGTCCTTTGTAGTCCAGTTTACTAACCACTGAGCTATCGCGGCTCCAAAAGTTTGTCATATTTGCCAAATACTATATTTTTTTTTTAAAACTCACTTCAGGACACCAGTAACTGTTCTAATCTTCATTCTCATATGCAGGGTAGACTTTATTCTGATTTGCAATTATTCTGCCCCTAATTCTATCTGTGAAACCACAACCATTACTGTAGCATTAAAGTAATAAATTGATAATGTCAAAATGTAAGACAAAACTCAGAAAAAGCCAAATATTTTCTTTGATCTTAAGTGTATCCAGTGTAATATTCCTGATGGTGTACACTTGATATTTTCCTCTACTTCTTCTTTCCTTCCTCATCTGCCTTTCAGCATCGAGGAGAGATATAATTTGCGGTCTTTTGCTCTTCTGTTCACCTCTGCCGCTGTTATGTTTCCTCATCATCATCATTGGGTGCCTTCTCCACATCGAAGGTTGGCTACCATGGAGCGCCATTCCACTCTGTCTCTTGCTTTGATGGTGCAGATTGTTATAGGCTGACTTGTCTATCTTTTAATGGACATGTTAGTCTTGGTCTGCCTCTGCCTCTTTTACCTTATATTTTCCCCTCTAATATTACTTTTATTAGACTGTTGTGTCTTTTAACATGACCAAAAAATTTCATTTGTCTTGCTCTAATTGTGTTTAGTAGTTCTTTTTTCACCCTTAGTCGTCCTAAAACTTCCTCATTTGTTTTCTTTTCTTTCCATCCAATTCTACCTATTCTTCTGTAAATCCACATTTCAAAGGCCTCAATTTTCTGTTCTGTTTTCAGGTCTAATGTCCATGTTTCTGCACCATACAGGAATATTGAGAAGATGTAACATTTTGCTATTCTTAGTTTTAGCCCTGTTGTTATTTGTTATATGTTTCCTAGTGCTTCTAATATTCCATAGACCCATCTTTTTTGTGGTCGACCCTTGGGTCTGGTGTTCTCACAATGTTTGTTGAAGGCTCGTTGTGTTGTGTTTTGATCTTTCTGCCTTGTCACGTGACCAAACCATTTTATCTGTTGTTTCCTTATATATTCTATGGCGGGGGCTATTCCTAGCTTTTTTCTCAGTTCTTCATTTCTGATCTTATCTCTCAGACTGTTTCCTGTCATTCATCTAACACATTTCATCTCTGTAGAGGTTATTTTTCTTATTGTTCTTGCATCTAGGGTCCAGGTCTAGCATTGGTAGCACAACGTTGGGATGAAGATACTTCATGTGTACAAATCATGTAAAATAGTCAGTTCATGGTCATTGAAAACTGCAAGCTGTCTTTACAGTAGTCATTTTTTGTTGGAATATACTTATTTCCTTCTTTTGTCCCACTGCTAGTGCTGGTAGTGTCAAGAGAGGAGGAATATGTAATTTTCTGACCTTTGCTAGTTGTGAAACTTGATTTTTGTGTATGTCAAATAATTTATTTCATTCTTTGATTTCGTCTAAGCTTCTCATTCTGGGTTTCCATTTTTGCTGTATAATCTTGTGTTTTCATATAATATGCTTGAGTTAAATTTTAATCTTTTCAGAAGTCAAAGGGAAAGGCTTTTATTCTTTGTTTTTTTCACTTTTCTTATCATACTCATCAAATCATTTAGCATACAGGTGTGGGTTTAGTCTTGTGACTCCTATCAGATGAATGCCCTGGTCACAGCCACCACCTTTACTACTCATGGTCTTAACATAAACACCACTGTCTTCTTTGAGTGTTCTGCTTGCTGAGTATACTGTAAATGCCCATGCGTTCCTTTGGTGTCATATTACAGATTCATCTGTGTAGATGACTGCATCTTCCTCATATGTGTTGTCTCAGATGAGGGCGTTGACCTTCTGCATATACTATGACTGGATTCTGCTCCCTGCATTTCTTGTCGAGTGTAGCAATACACAAGAATGTGTGCTTGAATGATGTAGGCACAAGTTTCCACTCCTCCCCATTGTTGTTATTGGTAAACCCACATACCTGTTGGATGACATTTTCTGCATGGCCCACTCATTATTTGCTTCTTTTTAGCCTGTAACTTTTATTGAGCTCCTGGTGCAATGGATGCTCTTTATCTGCACTTATCTTCTGGTATGCTAACACGATCCACATATTGATCCTGTCATTCATGGTTGGAGAATAAAAAAAATACCTCAATGCTACACAGGAAAGATTTTTCGTACACCTAAAGATAATGTGCATCGCTTTATTTTCTACTTTTTCTAGCCTATTGATTTGCATTGTACTCTCAGAGAGGATTGCTAGTACATACTCTGTTGGTGATAGGACCAGTCCCTGGAATAGAAAAGTAAAAAGCCTCTGCTCAATATTAACAGCTGCTATGACCTTCATGAGTCCTTTGCCAGTCCTTTGTGAGCCCCATCTGAGTATCATCTTCCTCTGAAACAGTTCTGTAGCAATCCATCTAATGAGGAAGGGGTGCATCATTAATTTGAGGAGCATGTGCATGAGGTACTCAAATGGTACTCTGTTGTATGCAGCTTTCAGATCTGTCGCAGCTGCACATCTCTTTTTGTCATTGAAATCCTTCAAGGACATCATTGGCAAAGGTTTTGGGCCATGGCACTTTGTTATATCTATAATCTTCAAGTGTGGGTGGAAATGTGCATATCTGTTCAAGGTCATAAGTGAGTATACGGGCAACCATTTTCTCCAGTAGCTTGCCAACAGTTATGGTTATGGAAGGCCCCTGTATCACTGCAAACGAATTAAACTCCATAATTGCTCAACCGCCTGTGCCAGTGGAGTCATCCAAATTAATATCTCATCTCCCAAACAAAGAAAGGTAGCTGCAGTCCCCATCATAGCAGTTTCAGCACACGCCAAAAGACATATGGTGAAACCACACAGAAAGTGATCACAGCGATCTATTCCCCATCATACGATATCATCATTCATCGTAAGCAATCAGAATATCAAAACACGATCAAAATAGATGAAATGCACAGCTCATGGTGTGCACAGAGCACTAAACTCAGTATCTCTGGCAGCAAGCTGAACTTGAAAAATGAGGAAACAGCAACAAGGAACACTTTTCAGACAAAGCCTCAATGGTTCCTGTCGCCTATCCACCGTATTGACCGGAAGTCAATAACTTCCACAAATATGTCAATGACTATATGTTACTCATGTAGGTATCTTTTTCTTTGAAAAACTCTTCCAAAACAAGAAATATAGATTATCCTTTAGTATCATTTAGCAAATTTTAATTAAAAAAAAAATTCTTGGCAATTTTTTTCTTCTTTTATAAATCGCACATATGCTAAAAGCAATGCTTCATGTCCTAGCAAAGTTGACTCATCAAGCTGTAGAGATGACTTGATGTAAATACTCATATAATGAATCTTCAACATCTAGAGTTACTTCATCAATTCTTCTTTGCACTGCATCATTGCTCAAGGAAAATGTATAGTTTTATGTATTTAATATTCATTTGTCAAATTTAATTTATCTGGAATTAGTTTTAAAAATAATAAATGTACAATTAAAAATTACTTAATAGTTTTAATTCACTTTTGTTTATTTAAATAATGTGTTTTCTTATTAATACACATCTTATTTACCACATAACACAGATGACTGAATAACATAAATAAAATAAAGGTTGTTGGCTATTTTAAACATTTTTTTTGCTATTTCATTTCTTTGTTGGTGCGTGGCTGTGTGGCTAAAATCACTGTTTCGCTGGCTGAAAAGTTGGCATACATTGTTCGAAACATGCGATAGACAGAAAGGATTTTCTCTAGCGGGGGTAAAATAAATCTTGATCCTTGATCTTGATTTTGTCCAGGTTTTATAAATTTTCTTTTACTTTTTCTATATTTCTTCAGATCTCTCTCTTTGTTTCATCTCTTTGATCTAATTTCTAATTGTTTTGATTACTACCAAGATATATATATATATATATATATATATATATATATATATATATATATATATATATATATATATATATATACACACATATATATAGTATACATCCCTGTTTTACTCCTGTTTCAATCCTAAATCAATCACTCATTCCAAATCACTCTGTACAAACTATGCAAGTATATATGTCATATATGTCTTTTATGATGTTGTAATCTGATCTACAATCAAAATATGAAGGTGAGCATAAATTGACCATGTAAAGAGGTTACAAAATAGGTGCGAAGTAAACCCTCACATAAGAGGCAAGAAAGGGGAAAAGGCCAACCTAGAGATAAATGATAAGAAGAACACTGATGAGAGAAGGTAGTGACAGTAAACATAATCTCTTGCTAAGACTGAGAGGCTCACTCATAACAGGGATTGTGACAAAATACACTGAGGGTCCTGTGCAAAGTCTGAGGATACTGGTAGATAACAGCAACAAATTGTCAGACGTGGATAATTTTTTTAATTTCAGCTGTGAAAAGAACTAACCAACATGTAAAGGCTTACATCTTCAGTTTTTTTTAGAAATTTTAGACAAATTTATAGAATTTCCGTTTTAGAAAACTGACGCCTTTTCAATTTCTTTTCCTCATTAGCCCAACAACCTCTTTTCTTCATTGTCCACCCTTTAAAATATGTTAAGTGGTCATAGATGTGCTGCATTGTGGTTTACATCAGGTTGCCTTCTCTCTTGATCTCACTTGGCAAGACTGGTTAAACTGTTACCAGAGCCACTGCAGTGAGATAAAGTAGATTCTTTATTAGACATTGCTGTTGAACCTGATGCAATAGTGAACTGGGATTTCTGTCCCCTTTCAGTTCTGTCCAGCATAACAGCACTACAAGTCTTTTAGAAGACACTAAACACAGAGTTAAATAACATTGATAATAGATTTACATCATCTTTTTGTGAATTATTACTTTTTTCTTCCAGGTTGGTCTGGTCACAACACTAGCCATACTTCTGCATGAAATTCCTCATGAGGTGGGAGACTTTGCTATCCTTCTTAGATCTGGCTTTGACAGATGGAAAGCTGCCAAAGCCCAGGTATTCACAAAAAACTGTAATAAAAACTGCTGCTTTTTCTAGTATTACACCACAAATGTAGATTTTAAAATTGCACTTTACAGCAGTGCACTTCAATCTGACAGTATCACCCACTAATGGATATTTTCTATTTTAAGTAGGGTGGGTGATAAATTTCATGGATTGTTCTTTCTTTAAATCTAGAGCAGTGTGGTCCAACCTTTTGTTACCTGAGGGCCAAACACAACAACCTGCAAAGAGTTTAGAGGGGTTACAGCAAAGAAATGCAAATGAATGCATAAAAATGTGAACCCGCAGTAAAGCTAAATGTGAGGGAGAATTTTAAAAAAAATATAAAAAATGGTATGGTAAAAGCTTTACGTGATTAGTAGACGACACAGATTTGAACGACGTTTCGGCTCAAAAGGCCTTCAGCAGGAACAAACAAACAACACGCACACACAGATATGTAAGTAAATAAAACTAATCCTACATAGCTAACTAGTAACGAAACATCCAAAAGAAAATAATAAAAACTGGTTA
Organism: Megaustenia siamemsis; assembly: GCA_032433765.1. Classification (NCBI taxonomy): domain Eukaryota; kingdom Metazoa; phylum Mollusca; class Gastropoda; order Stylommatophora; family Ariophantidae; genus Megaustenia; species Megaustenia siamemsis. Next base: position 96,839,081 of record JAVIAB010000092.1, read on the forward strand.
AAGAAAAGAAAAATGACTTCCCTGTGTCGTGGACCGTGGTCAGAATGGGGAAAGAAATGGTCACACGGGTGTAGCTGTAATTATACCCTCTGATCAGGTGAAGGGTTCTAAAAATACACGAGTGGGGGGAACGCTGTCTAGGTTACCTCGACTGCAAAGACACTGACAATGTTTAAAAGTATCTAAGAGCCCATAAATACATTTATACACACACGCACGCACGCGCACGTATACATATATACACGTACAAACAGACATGCACATACTTATACATATCAACATACACACACATATATATATAATATTATATATATATATATATAATATTATATATATATATATATATACATATGCATACATACATACATACATACATATATATATATATATATATATATATATATATATATATATATATATATACCAACCAATACCCATACATCCATACATGTGCATACCCATACGGGGACAATCATATATGTGTAGAAATGTGTGCATACTGCCCACATAACCAGAAGAGTTCACACCGGTGTCAGTGTGCAAACACAGAGGCGAAAGAATAGAACAGTAGAATAACAGGTACTCAAAAGGCGGAAAGAGTGAGATGTCTGAGGGTGGGGTACAATAAAAACATATGAGGGGTAAGTAGCACAGAAAAAAGTGGTATAGGAGAACACCAAAGTGTCTCTATGGGGACTAGTGGAGGAGAACTATGAATAGCATGGCATAGTAGATAGACTAAAGTGCCCAAACATGGACAGTAGAGAAGGCTATGCAAAAGGGAAGGAGTAACCGAAAGGAAACTATGTGTACGAGTGTGATACATTCATGCCTCATGGGGTCAGCGAACCATACTGGACTATGAGGCGATTCTCCAAAGCAAATCGGCTGCGGTCGCCAGAGTGACAAAGGGCATTACCAGTGATATGAATGTCGTCTTTGCCCTTGTGGTCTGGGGAGTTGAAATGGGAAGACACTGGAGTGCCAGTATTCTGTTGAACATCTCGTAGATGTTCACAACATCTTTCCGCTAATTGTCTCCCAGACTCACCAATATAAGTCATGTGGCATCGTTGGCATATGATGGCATAAATGATGTTACGGGACACACATGTGAAGCCATGCTTGATCTCGAACCGTCCATTAGGGAATAAGACCAAGTCAGTGGGGAGCACATAGGCACAGGTGATACAGTTTCGACCACAAGGGGCCGTACCGAAGTGTTGATGGTCGGAGCGAGGGAGATGGCTCCTAACCAGAATATCTCCCAAATTCCTATTGTGCTTGAAGGCGATCATCGGGGAATCACTAAAAAGTAGACGGGTAGTAGGATCAGAGAGGAGAATGGAACGGTAGTGGTTGAGTATCTTCATAGCAGCTAAGTTGTGAGGAAGATAGGTGAGGGTGAGTATAGTTTTTTCAGAGGGGGTAGGGGGGCGGTTGGAAGGAGTGAGAGCCTCAGGATGGGAGATAAGGAGGACCCGCTTGAAGACAGACTGGAGGATCGAGTCTGGATATAGCCGGCAGCCGGAAGAAACCTAACATGAGGTGAGCCTGCTGGAGGAAATCTTGGTCATCCTGGCAGATGTGACGGAGACGCAATAACTGTGAGAACGGATTTGAATCACAACAAGAAGGTGAATGTGATGAAGTATAGAGAAGACAACAATGGGCGTCTGTGGGTTTATAGAAAACCGAGGTGTGGTGGTTTGGCGTAAAGACCTATACATCTCAGAGGGCAACAAACAGTTATCCAATACCATCATCATCATCATGTACCCTGCCGGTTGGCGTAGGCGATCATGTCCCTCCACAATCTTCTATCTACAGTGCATCATATCAGTTCTGTTGTTGACTGTTTTCCATGCCATGACACCAAGCTATCCAGTATTTTCTCTCTTTGTCGTCCGCGATTTCTCTTTCCTTTTATTTTGCCAGTTGTAACCAAGTATTCCAACTTTCCTCTTCTCATGATGTGCCCGAAAAATGTTGATTGCTTCTTTCTGATGTTTTTTAAGAGCTCCCTTTTTGTGTTGGCCTCTTTGAGAACTTCCTCATTGGTCTTTTTATCTGTCCAGGGAACTTTCAACATTCTTCTGAGAAATCTCATCTCTGTGGCCTCTAATCGTCTTTTCATTTGTTTGTCTACTGTCCATGATTCGCTTCCATAGGTCAGAATTGGTTCTATATAGCACAGATGAACTCTCTTTCTAATTTTTATTGACATAGATTTGTTGCATAAGATATTTTTCATTTTCTGAAATGCTATTTTGGCCTGAGCTATTCTGCTTTTTATTTCTGTGGTGCATCTCCCATCTGATGTAATTATTGTGCCCAAGTATTTGAAACGTTGTACTTGTTTCAGATTTGTCTTGTTTATTTTTATGCTGCATGCTGGTGATGATTGTTTCTTCAATATAACCATTACTTCTGTTTTATATTCGTTGTAAAGTGAAAACAAATCCGGTGACAGAACACAGCCTTGTCTGACTCCTTGTTTTATATATTGGAATTGTCCTGTTTGGTTGTTGATTCGTATAGCTGCTGTTTGTTGCCAATACATGTTTTTTATGATTCGCAGATCCTTGCCATCAATGTTTAATTTCTCCAGCATATTTATTATTTCCACATGCTTTACTTTGTCAAATGCTTTCGTGTAGTCTATAAAGCACATATATAGATCTTTCTTTACCTCTATAGATCTTTCTATCAATGTCCTTAAGATGTATATTGCATTATTGGTGCCCTTTCCTTCCACAAATCCACATTGTTCCTCACTTATTTCTGGTTTTATTTTGTTCCTTACACGTCTCATGATTATTCTTAGTAATATTTTAGTCATATGGCTCATGAGACTAATAGTGCGATGGTCTTCACAATCAGTGACGCCTGACTTCTTCGGTATGGCTACAAAGATAGATTTTAGTAGATCTTCGGGTATGTGTCCAGTGTTATATATGTCATTGAGTAATTTTGTTATGACTTGTACTCCCAACTCTCCTAAATGCATTTATCTCTTCGATTGTTATATTGTCAGGACCTGGAGCTTTGCCTCTTTTCATATGTTGAATTGCGTCCTCCACTTCACTCTGCATTATTGGTGGTCCTGTGTCTTCATTTGAGTTGTTTAATTCTGGTCTTTCATCATCATAGAGTTGACTGATATATTCTGTCCATCTTTCCATTGTCTTCTCCTGTCCCATTATTATATTTCCTTCCTTTGATTTCACACATCCTGAAACTTTGACTTCTTTTCTTCCTGTTAATTCATTTAACTGGTTGTGCATAAATTTTGGGTCTTTCTTTTGTTGTTTTTCTATTTCTTCACATTTCTGTTTTAAACATCCTTCCTTTGCTTCTCTGCACTTGTTTTGGATCTCTTTGTGCAATATTTTGTATGCTCGTTCTTCTTTCTTATGTTTTCTTCTTTTGTCCATTAGTTGTAATATTTCTTCTGTCATCCATTTCTTTTTGTTGATTCTTTTGGTCACTGGTATTACTTATTTTGATGTTTGCTGAATCGATTGTTTGAGCATTTCCCACTGCTCCTGGATGTCCTGTATTTTCTTAATACCCTGACCACGCCACCATATATATATGCCCACAATAAGCAGGTCCAATCTCCCATCAATGGAACTGATCCAAGACAACCTCCTAGTGCATCCCGCCTCATTATCCCCAATAGTGGTCTTGGTAAACCATCATTCTACATGCTCCCCCAAAATTTACAAAATCGACAACCCAGGAAGACCCATCGTGTCAGTGTGTGTGTGTGTGTGTGCTTGCCCGACTGTACACATAGACAGTGTCTTCCAGCCCATGGTAGTTAGTCTTCCCTCATATGTCAAGGACACTAACCATGCCTTAAGTATCTTCTCTTCCATCTCTCTCTCCCATGGTCGCTCATACTGACTTTTTGCCCTTGATGTTTGTTCTCTCTACACCTCTATTCCTCACTCCGACAGCTTCCTGCCTCTACGGTTCTATCTTGACCAGAGGCAACACCCCTCTGTTGATATTGCCACTGTTCTCCACCTTACTGAGCTTGTACTCAACCTCAACACCTTTGAGTTCAATGTAACTTCTATGACCAAGTTAGTGGAGTAGCCATGTGCATCAAGATGGGCCCCAGCTATGCTTGCCTATTTATGGGTTACCTGGAACACCAAATTCTCAATTCATATCAAGGTCCCCTTCCCATCATATACATCCGGTACATTGATGACTGCTACAGACTTACCGATCTACCTGAGGATGACCTCTCCAAGTTTATCAACTACATTGGTAGCTATCACAAAGTTATCAAGATCACATCTTGTATATCCACTTCCTCTGTTACCTTCCTAGATCTTATTGTTTCTTTGCGTACTTCTGGCCTCCACACCTTGGTTTTCTATAAACCCACAGACGCCCATTGTTATTTTCTCTATACTTCATCACATTCACCTTCTTGTCGTGATTCAATTCCGTTCTCACAGTTATTGTGTCTCCATCGCATCTGCCAGGATGACCAAGATTTCCTCCAACAGGCTCACCTCATGTTAAGTTTCTTCAGCCGCCTGCTTTATCCAGACTCGATCCTCCAGTCTGCCTTCAAGTGGGTTCTCCTTATTTCCCTGTCCCAAGGCACTCACTCCTTCCAACCCCCCCCCCCTCCGAGAGAACTATACTCACCCTCACCTATCTTCCTCACAACTTAGCTGCTATGAAGATACTCAACCGCTACCGTTCCATCCTCCTGTCTGATCCCACTACCCATCTACTTTTTAGTGATTCCCTCAATGATCGCCTTCAAGCACGACAGGAATTTGGGAGATATTCTGGTTAGGAGCCATCTCCCTCGCTCTGACCATCAACACTTCGGTATGGCCCCTTGTGGTCGGAACTGTATCGCCTGTGCCTATGTGCTCCCCACTGACTTGGTCTTATTCCCTAATGGACGGTTCGAGATCAAGCATGGCTTCACATGTGTGTCCCGTAACATTATTTATGCCATCATATGCCAACAATGCCACATGACTTATATTCGCGAGTCTGGGAGATGATTAGCGGAAAGATTTTGAGAACATCTACAAGATGTTCAACAGAATACTGGCACTCCAGTGTCTTCCCATTTCAACTTCCAGGACCACAAGGGCAAAGACGACATCCGTATCACTGGTATTGTCCTTTGTCACTCTGGTGACCGCAGCCGATTTGCTTTGGAGAATCGCCTCATAGTCCAGTATGGTTCGCTGACCCCACGAGGCATGAATTTATCACACTCGTACACATAGTTTCCTTTCGGTTACTCCTTCCCTTTTGCATAGCCTTCTCTACTGCCCATGTTTGGGCACTTTAGTCTATCTACTATGCCATGCTATTCATAGTTCTCCTCCACTAGTCCCCATTGAGACACTTCGGTATTCTCCTATACCCTTTTTTTCTGTGCTACTTACCCCACATATGTTTTTATTGTACTCCACTCTCAGACATCTCACTCTTTCCGCCTTTTGAGTACCTGTTATTCTACTATTCTATTCTTTCTCCTTTGTGTTTGCACACTGACACCGGTGTGAGCTCTTCTGGTTATGTGGGCATTATGCGCACATTTCTACACATATATGATTGTCCCCATATGGGTGTGCACATGCATGTATGTGTTCATATGTATGGGTATTGGTATATATATATATATATATATATATATATATATGCATGTATGTGTGTGCATATATATGTGTGTATATATATATATATATATATATATATAAATGTGTGTATGTTGATATGTATAAGTATGTGCATGTCTATTTGTACGTGTATATATGTATACACGCATCTGTGTGTGTGTGTATACATGTATTTATGAGCCCTTAGATACTTTTAGACATTGTCAGTGTCTTTGCAGTCGAGATAACCTAGACAGCGTTCCCCCTACTCGTGTATTTTTAGAACCCTTCACCTGACCAGAGGGTATAAATTACAGCTACACTATTTCTTTTCCATTCTGACCACGGTCCACGGCACAGGGAAGTCATTTTTCTTTTCTTTAACCAGTTTTTATTATTTTGTTTTGGATGTTTCGTTACTAGTTAGCTATGTAGGATTAGTTTTATTTACTTATATATCTGTGTGTGCGTGTTGTTTGTTTGTACCTGCTGAAGGCCTATTGAGCCGAAACGTCGTTCAAATCTGTGTCGTTTACTAATCATGTAAAGCTTTTACCATACCATTTTTTATATTTATTTTTTCAATCCCAACCCCCCCAAAGAGTTGAGAAAAGCATTTATGGCCAAATCTACAGAAAGATTTTCCCTGGGAAGTCTCCATAAAAGCAGCGGGAATGTCTAATCTTGTCCAAAGTATTATCACCTGTTACATTTCATGGAGTAAGCCTACATTGTTACGTGAATACAGAGTGCTTTATACCATTGGAACTATAGAACCTGCCGAAAAAAATTAACTTGATATTATTATTAAACTATATATTAACGATGATATTAGTTTATATTCCGTTATTTAAAAAGGTCTGCAAGCCTCAAAAATGGGTCTCACATGCCAAAACTGGCCCACAAGCCAAAGGTTGAACCACACTAATCTAGAATATACTCGCTCAAATTTATGAGTGTCTATGTGAAAAGAAAAAGTAGCTGTCATTGTCAGAAAAGTACTTAAATTATGCATTTAAACTTCATTCCACTAATGTTTAACTCTGTAAAACTATATAATGAGATTTAATCTCTGGCTTTTTTCTTTATAATCTGTACAACAGCATATACATTCGATGGAAGAATAAATTGTACTATTAGTCCCATAAATGATTCGCTTCCAGAGGTTTATGATGTAAGTAAAGCATTTTTGTCATTGCAAGTGAATAATGTCCACACCTATAATTGGTCAGGATTGTGTAGCAGCAGCAGCTTTATAGTGAACACAGAAAACATCACAGGATTGTGCTGTTCTGAAACAGCTATGCCATGCTACCCTAGAATTGCCTTTAATGGGATTACTGTGACCACAAACCACTCTCCATGTGTGTGCCACATATTTACACCACAGAAAGAAATACTGAATATAACAACATCATGTGCCGTCTGTGATATTAATGACCACAGACCAGGAGCCTCCAGTATGATTGATACAACTGTTGCACCAAGCATTTCATCAGCAGAGCCATATCTATGGAATGTTAATCTGACATTGTTCTTGAATGATGTCCAAGTTAATGAAACATCAAAATCGTGTGGCGGCAGCTACAAGAAGGGAGCGGAGAACATCAATTTCTGCTGCTATAAAGGAGACTTGCCTTGCTATCCCAGAATTGCCTTAAATGGGATCACTGTAGTTGAAAACTTCTCCTCTTGTGTAAACTACACATTCACATCTAAGAGTGAATCAGTGAAGGTCACAAAATCATATTCTCTCTGTGGTTTTACTAACTACAGGTCATGTGGCTTCTGTTGGATTGGAAATGATAACTTACCACCACTGTGTGTCTATATGTTTGGAATTGGAGTCATCAATGATGGCCTAAGATCATCAAGTGCTATGACGATCATCATTTTCGGGAGGACGTGAACTCCCATGGTATATGGTGGATAGGCGGCAGGAACCATTGAAGGCTATGTCTGAAAAGTGTTCCTTCTTGCATTTTCCTCATATTCCAAGTCCGGCTTGTTGCAGGAGCTACTGAGTTAAGTGCTCTGTGCACACCGTGAGCTGTGTGTCTCATCCGTTTTGATCCTGCTTCGATATCCCGCTTGTTTACGATGAATGATGATATCGTATGACAGGGAACAGTTGGCTGTGTTCACTTTCTGCGCGGTTTCGCCTTATGTCTTTTGCCGTGTGCTGAGACTGCTACGATGGGGACTACAGTTACCTTTCTTTGTTTGGGAGATGAGTTAGTAATTCGGATGATTCCACTGGCACGGGCGGTTGAGCAATTATGGATTTTAATTCGTTTGCTGTGATACCGAGGCCTTCCATAACCAATAACCAATAATAACAATAACCAATACATTCTATGATCATGTCTGTCATTTCTTAAAATATCTAAATACACTGTTTTCATTAACTAATGAATTAATGTTAAGTGTTAGTATAATAATTATATCCAACCTGGTAAAACTGCCTTTGTAGTGACGTGAAAAAAATATCAAAGGATAATTAGACAAAACAAAAGTGTAAAGATATGAGTCTAAACAAAAATAACCATTTTAAAAAAATCATTATTAAAAAATCATGTAAAGTGGTTAATTTAACTCCTGATCAACAAAACAGATCCACAATTCTATTCCATTCATGGAATCATTTTCTTTGTAGTTGGGGCATCCCCATGCCAGCTCCATTGCCCATCCCAGCATTTCTCAAAACATGTGCAGACTGATTCCACATTAATACTCAATTAATCAGGAAAATGATTCACTGAAGCACATGAGATTATCAATCAATGGACAAAATACACGCCCAAACTGTATAACACCAAAAGAAGATCCAGTGATACAACACTGGTGTCCACAATATATAGGAAAAGGCTATTCTATATTTCATAATAAAGTTGATATAACCATGAAAGATCTGAAAAATTGAAAATCTTGTATCGATAACATTCCAGCTGAACTGGTTCAGGCAAGGAAAAAGGCATTGATGATAAATTCACTATTATCTGCAGCAAAATCTTACAGACTTATCAGAGACCTCGTCCTTAATTATTACTATCTCACAGAAAGGAAATCTGTACCAATGTCATAAGCACAGAGCAATTAGTCTTATCTGCCATCTTATCAAAGTAATGTTAAAAATGTTACTTAACTGATTAAAACTACAGTTAGAAAATATCACTGCTGAAGAATAAGCAGATTTTGTGCAGGTCAAAGTACAACAACAAAACAGATCTTCAATCTTAGAACTCTCTCATTAGTAGAATAAACATTCCAATAGACAAACAGAAAGCTGCAAGATGGGAAAACCAAGATGCAAAACACATGCCTTTAGCACCAGAAGAGCATCAGACGACCATCTTTACTCCAACTGAATTAGATTTTGCCCTCAAAGGATTGAAGCTCAAAAGTTCCCCTGGTAAAGATGGAATCTCCAACGAAATGCTCCTAAATCTGGGACAGAAAGCCAAGAGCCAGCTTCTAAGGATAATAAATGCTAGCTGGAAGAGAGGTCATGTGCCGGCAATCTGGAAAGAAGCTATTATGGTGCCCATCCTCAAGTGTGGAAAAGACCCACTAGACCAAAGTAGCTATAGACCAATTAGCCTACTGAGCTGCCTAAGTAAACTCATGGAAAGGCTGGTTAACAGAAGACTTATGTGGCATTTCGAGACAAAACAACAAATCGTACCACAACAAAGTGGTTTTCGTCAGCACAGATCAACTGAAGACCTGGTCATCTACATTGCACAGGAAACAGAGAATGCTCTACAAGAAAAGAAACACACACTGGTAGTGTGGGTCGACATGGAGAAGGCTTTTGATAGGGTATGGCGAGAGGGTTTAAAGAACAAGCTTGTTAGACTTGGCATCCAAGGTCGTTTATTCAATACCTTCAGGATAGAACGGCCAGAGTACAAGTTCAAGGTCAACTAAGTAAGAAGGTCTTTATCGAACAAGGTGTCCCACAAGGCGGAGTCTTGTCCCCAACACTCTTTTTAATTTTCATAAATGACATCGTAATGGACATTCCACCCAGAATACACTCAGCAATATACGCAGATGATCTGGCGTTATGGGCTCGCGAGGAAAATATGTCGGTGGCTGTACCCAGGATGCAAGATGCCCTAGGTGAACTTGAAAAATGGATGAACACCTGGTTCTTACCAATCAATGAAAACAAACTACATATAGAATTTTCAGCCTATCAAGAAACACACTCTCTGCAAACTGGAAGATAAAAGACCATATACTCCCTATTGACCAAAACCCAACATATCTTGGCGTCACCATGAATCGCAGAATGACTTGGAAAAATCAGATAGACAGAGCAAGGAAGGAAAAAAGCCAGAAAACTAACAAATGTTATGAAGAAATTGGCAGAAACGGACTAGGGGGCAGACAGCAATATTTTGAAAAGACTATATGTAGGAAGAGTTAGACCAGTTCTAGAGTATGGAGTCACAGCCTGGGCTATGGCTTCCAAATCACACCTTAGCAAAATTAACAGAACACAGAACCAAGCTGCCCGTATCATCACTGGTGCTATGAATCTACAACTATCAAGACTGTAGAAACAGTAACAGGTTTACAACCCTTAGATGACAGACGGGTCACTAACGCTCTTAGGTAGGTATTATTTCTTGCATTTTGTAAAATTGCATTTTTTAAGACCTCTGAGAAAGTTGTAATTTCACCTCCTTACCTTTTGTGAGCATAAAGTGTAAAATGCCATCCATATTGTTATTATGTCATAATTGTTAATATTTTCATTTTCTTATTTTCAGTTATTAACAGCTTTAGGAGGTGTAGTTGGTGCTGTTACAACCCTGACTGCTGAATCTGCGCAAATTGCTGGTCAGTTCTGATTTTTTTTCTTAAAACATTTTTTTTTTCAAAATGGAAACAGAAAAAGCCTTTGATTATGGTTATGGAAGGCCCCTGTAACCCTGCAAATGAATTAAAATCCATAATTGCTCAACTGCCCATGCCCGTGGAATCATCATCCAAATTAATATCTCATCTCCCAAACAAATAAAGGTAACTGCAGTCCCCATTATAGCAGTCTCAGTACACGGCAAAAGATATATGGTGAAACCGCACAGAAAGTGATCACAGCCATCTGTTCCCCGTCATACGATATCATTCATCGTAAGCAATTGGAATATCGAAACACGATTAAAACGAATTAAATGCACAAGTCACAGTGTGCACAGAACACTTAACTTAGTAGTTCTGGCAGTAAGCCACTTGGATTATGAAGAAACAGCAACAAGGAACATTTTTCAGACACAGCCTTTAACAGTTCCTTTCGCCTATCTGCCTTAGTGACCGGGAGTTCGGAAACAGATACATTGTGCAGAAACAATACTGATGACATTACCAAGGCAGGGTCACATCAAACATTGCCATCCCTTTCACACCATAAGTAACTTTGGTTACAAATTTTGATGTGACCCTCACTTCCATTCTTGCTTTCTTACTCTTGTTCTCTCAATCTTCACTCTCTCACCTGTTTTATCTCTTGGTATGACTGGATAAAGGTCAGAATAATATATATATTTCATTGGGGTTCCTAAACATCAGATGTACATGTTTTTTTTTTCCTCTCAAAACAGTAAAAAAGGAGAAACAAGAACAGAAATTGTATATGTTTGTAGTATGTACAAAAGTTCAAAATTCCACTCTCTCTCTCATACAGAGAGAGAGAGAGAGAGAGAGAGTGATAATATGATATAGTGTATATACATATGTCATCCAGGGTAATAAAAAATTTTAGATAATGAGCTGGATATCATGTAATATTATATATTATATTAATATATTATGATATTATATATATAAAAAGACCAATGAGGAAATTCTCGTTCATCATCATCATCCAGTGCCTTCTCCGCAACGAAGGTTGGCTACCATGGATCGCCATTCTACTCTGTTTCTTGCTTTGATGGTGCAGGCTGTCATAGATTGACTTGTCCATCTTTTGATGTTACTCGTCCATGTTAGTCTTGGTCTGCCTCTGCCACTTTGTATTTTCCCTTCCAATATTACTTTTAGTAGGCTGTTGTGTCTTTTAACATGCCCCAAAAATTTCATTTGTCTTGTCTTAATTGTATTTAGTAGTTCTCTTTTTATTTTCAGTTGTTTTAAAACTTCATCGTTTGTTATCTTTTCTTTCCATCCAATTCTACCTTGTCTTCTATAAATCCACATTTCAAAGGCTTCAATTTTCTGTTCTGTTTTCTTGTCTAATGTCCATGTTTCTGCACCAAAGAGGAATATTGAGAAGATGTAACATTTTGCCATTCTTAGTTTCAGCCCTGCTGATATTTGTTTTGTTGTTAGTATATTTTTCATGGCATTAAAATTACTTTTTGCCATACCTATTCTTTTGTTTATTTCAATTTTACATTTTCCATCATTGGTTATAATATGTCCCAGGTAGTTGTTACTCTGGACTGTCTCCAGATGTATTCCCTCAACTGTGATATTTAATTGTAGGTCTTGAGAATTTTCTTTAAAAAAATTCTCGTTATAACTAGCAAAATACAAGGAAAGAGAGATTGCGGATGACAAAGAGAGAAAATACTAGATAGCTTGGTGTCATGAATGACAAACAGTCAACAACAGAACTGATATGATGCACTGTTGATAGAAGATTGTGGAAGGACATGATCGCCTACGCCAACCGGTATGGCTTATGATGATGATTATAATATATCATAGTTAATATATAATATATAATAACAGCATATATATATATATGTATTGTACAATACAAATGCAAAAGCAGCTTTCCAAAATAATGAGAAAGATACTATGCAATCCATTTTTGACAATAGAAATAAGAAAAAAGAGTTCTTAAATATTATGTAGAGCTAGTCTTAACATATGGATGTGAATCATGGAAAATAGGACAACAGACAAGAAAATCACTGGAGTCTGTAGAAATGTGGTTTTACAGAAGAATGTTGAGAATACCATGGACAGCTAAGAAGAGTAATGAAAACATTCTGAAAGAGGTCAAAGCAAAAAGAGAGCTAATTTCCAATATTAGGAAGAAACAATCATAATTTTTTGGCCATGTAATGAGAAGAGAACAGCTGGAATATATTATAAAAACTGGGAAAATTAAGGGACGAAGTGATAGAGGGAAGAAAAGAGAAAGACAGCTTAAGAGAATGGTTTGGCAGAAGGTCAACAGCAGAAATGATGAATAACTGTTGAGATAGAAAGTTGTGGAGAGACATGATCACCTGTGCCAGCAGGCCCGGTACTTGATGATGACGATGATGATATATATAAACAAACATAATATTTCTCTATGGACATGTCCGGAGTGCAATGATGATGACCCGCTAATAGCTCAATGTTTCTCTTTTTTTGCTGTCACTACGCCATGTCATGTAGCAGTGAATGTCAGGGTGTGGAGAGAGAAGGAGAGTAGGGTACAGTTTGGAGAGAGTGAGGAAAACATAGTACGTGGGACAGTCACGAGAAATCTGATTAGAACTGTGTTCAGAGGAAGAGCGGGAATCTCGTGACTAAAAATAGTGATAAACATGGAAGGTGAGTGGGTGACGTAGTAGAAATTCATTGGAGGGGAGACAAAGGAAGTGAGTTTTCATTGGTTAGAGGGTGAGGAAATAATCACCTGCAAGGGGTTAGATACAAGCTCTCCACCAGAAAAGTGATATGTGGCCAAGAAGTTAGGGTCAGCCCTGCCATTAGGCATTATCCTATAGTGACAGTGAGCTGAAGCTCAGCATAGCTATTGATGGATAGTTAGAAGTTATTTAGAAGAGAATCTCTCTTGTACTTAAGAAGTAGTGAAGCCATAATAGAGATAATTAGTAGGAGGCCAGAAGCCAAGCGCAATTGTGGTTAGGAGCATTATTAATTAGGCTGAGAGAGAGAGTGACGACATAATACGATATCATCAAGTAGAAGTTATGATTTTCCTGATCCATATGTGTGAATAGCCAAGCGGAAATGTATACCCGCTGGCTGTGTATATGGTGTGAATATTCTGGAGTTGTTGAAGTTGATTAATAAAGTTGATGTGAAATTTTAATGAAAGACTTCTTCTTCTTCTACCTTTTTAGCTCCCAGTGGAGCATAGGTCTTCAACAAACACTTTCCAAGTCGTTCTGTTTTTTGCCATTCTTTTAAGATTATTCCATGTCTTCCCCATCATCTTCATCTCTGCTTCTATCTGTCTTCTCCAAGAATTCCTTGGTCTTCCTCTTTGTCTTTTCCCCTGGGGATTCCAAAAAAGGGCCTGTTGTGTAATACTCTCAGTTGGCTTCCGTAGTGTGTGTCCTATCCAGCGCCATCGTCTTCGCTGTATCCCTTTATCCACTGGTGTTTGACTGGTACATTTCCATAATTCTATGTTAGTGATTTTGTCCTGCCATTTCCATCCTTTTATCCTGCGTAAACATCCATTAATGAAAGTCTGTATCTTCGTGATTGTCAATTTTGTTGTTCTCCATGTTTCACAGCCATATAATAGGACCGCCTTAACATTTGAGTTGAAAATGTTTATTTTTGTATTTAACCTAATTTCTTTGGATTTCCATATGTTTCCCAGTGCAATGAAAGCTCCTCTTGCTTTTGATATCCTTATTTTGGTATCATTTTCTGTTCCTCCCTCTTTATCTATATTACTGCCCAGTTATATGTAAGATAATGAAAGACTTCAGTGTGCAGTAATACCTTTATTCCAGCAAGTCATATCTACATGCCATGGTGGTTAATTGAAGTTGGAAGTTGTCATGGGTACAGAAGGTCAAAGAATCTAGAATCCAGTGCAGAACAGTCCAATTCACAAGATGAAGTACGATCCGGTGTACATTGGGTACATTACAGCAAAACAATCACTGACATTGTGACATCCGAAGTTGCCTACTGGAAGGCGAGGCAAATCCCCGTTCACAAAGACAGTCATCTAAGAGCGCAAGTGAACATGCATCCAGTAACACAGAACGAAAGAAGATGGGCTACCTCTAGCACGGCTCAGAATAACAACGTTTGTCCTTTAGTTTCAACATAATGAAGTAAACGAGTAAAATCGTCCGGGTTATAAGTAAATCGAACACGCTTATAGTCATACTTCGCAGAGACCTATGGTATGAGACATGTGAACATCATGAAATGACAGAGCGACTCTTTATCATCACTGAAAATCTCAATCACAACAATAAGCACAGTGTTATACCTTACTATAGTCTGGCCTAAAACTAGCCTACACTCTAATATATTTAATGATATTTTCCTATTTCTTTAGTTGTTTTCCAGATCTCGCATGCATACATAAAGTTGGATATTACTTTTGATTTCAAAGTCAGCTTTGTTTTTGTGCTAAGTAATTTTAATTTCCATATTTAATCATGGTTTCTGAAAGTCATTACTGTCTTCGCTATTCTGATTCCAATTTCGTACTTGATCTATGCAACTTCCAAGTTATACACAATGATCAACTTCTTCTATTGCTTCTCCTTCAAGATATATATTTTCTTTTGGGCGAATTTGATTTTTCATTATTTTTGTCTTTCTTGGTTGATCCTATTTTTCTAGCCATTCATCATCATCATCATCATGTGCCATACCAGTTGGTGTAGACAATCATGTCCTTCCAAAATCTTCTATCTACAGTGCATCATATCAGTTCTGTTGTTGACTGTTTTCCATGCCATGACACCAAGCTATCCAGTATTTTCTCTCTTTGTCATCCACAATCTCTCTTTCCTTTTATTTTGCCAGGTATAAGTTGTATTCCAACTTTCCTCTTCTCATGATGTGCCTGTAAAATGTTGATTGTTTCTTTCTGATGTTTTTTAAGAATTCCCTTTTTGTGTTAGCCTCTTTGAGAATGTCCTCATTGGTCTTTTTAGCTGTCCAGGGAACTTTCAACATTCTTCTGAGAAATCCCATCTCTGTGGCCACTGATTGTCTTTTCATTTGTTTGTCTACTGTCCATGATTTGCTTCCATAGGTCAGAATTGGTTCTATATAACGCCGATGAACTCTCTTTCTCTCTTCTATTGACGTAGATTTGTTGCATAAGATATTTTTCATTTTCTGAAATGCTATTTTGGCCTGAGCTATTCTGCTTTTTATTTGTGTGGTGCATCTTCCATCTGATGTTATTATTGTGCCCAAGTATTTGATGTGTTGCACTTGTTTCAGATTTGTCCTGTTTATTTTTATGCTGCATGATGGTGATGATTGTTTCTTTAATATGACCATTACTTCTGTTTTCTTACTATTCAGACTGAGACCTTTCTTGTTGCTTTCTTTTACTATTATGTCTATCACTTCTTGTAGTTCATTCTCTGTCTGTGCTATTAAGACTGTGTCATCCGCATATCGCAAATTATTTATGTTGTGACTGTTGACTTCAATTCCTTTTTTGTCTACTATTGATCTCATAATATGTTCGCTGTAAAGTGAAAACAAATCTGGCGACAGAACACAGCCTTGTCTGACTTCTTGTTTTATATATTGGAAATGTCCTGTTTGGTTGTTAATTCGTATAGCTGCTGTTTGTTGCCAGTACATGTTTTTTATGATTTTCAGATCCTTGCCATCAATGTTTAATTTCTCCAGCATATTTATTATTTCCACATGCTTAACTTTGTCAAATGCTTTTTGTGTTGTCTATAAAGCATATATATATAGATCTTTCTTTACCTCTATAGCTATTTCTATCAATGTTCTTAAGATGTATGTTGCATTATTGGTGCCATTTCCTTCCACAAAACCACATTGCTCCTCACTTTCTGATTTTATTTTGTTCCTTACACGTCTCATGATGATTCTTAGTAATATTTTTGTCATGTGGCTCATGAGACTAATAGTGTGATAGTCTTCATAATCAATGGCGCCTGACTTCTTTGGTATGGCTACAAAGATAGATTTTAGTAGATCTTCGGGTATGTGTCCAGTGTTATATATGTCATTGAGTAGTTTTGTTATGACTTGTATTCCCTGCTCTCCTAATGCACTTATCTCTTCTGTTGTTCCTGTGTGTTACCGGGGCCTCATTATGAGGCAAGTAAAGAATAGTGACACTGTGTCCTTCCAGGCATGTCATAAGAGTCGACTTAGGAGGTTGATCGATGGCTTGACAAGCTATCATTGTAAAAAGTATTGTTATGGAAACAGCACCATATATTTTAGAGCAGTGATCTCTGCAATATGTGCCAATTTGGCACGCAAGGTTTCTGTTTTTGAGATTGTGGTTCTGCCCTATGTGCTGTCTTCGGCTCGATAGGACAATAGATAGATTGTTATATTGTCTGGACCTGTAGATTTTCCACTTTTTAAAATTTCCCCCTCCATTTCACTCTGCATTATTGGTGGTCCTGTGTCTTTGTTTGAATTGTTTAACCCTGGTCTTTCATCATCATAGAGTTGACTGAAATATTCTGTCCATCTTTCTATTGTCTTCTCCTGTCTCATTATTATATTTCCTTCCTTTGATTTCACACATCCTGAAACTTTAACTTCTTTTCTTCCTGTTAATTCATTTAACTGATTGTGCATAAATTGTGAGTCTTTCTTTTGTTGTTTTTGCAGTTCTTCACATTTCTGCTTTAACCATCCTTCCTTTGCTTCTCTGCATTTGTTTTGGATCTCTTTGTGCAATATTTTGTATGCTCGTTCTTCTTTCTTCTTTTTTTGTCTTTCATCCATTAGTTTTAATATTTCTTCTGTCATCCATTTTTTTTAAATTACTTTTTTAGTCATTGGTATTACTTCTTTTGATGTTTGTTGAATCGATTGTTTGAGCATTTCCCACTGCTCCTCGATGTCCTGTATTTTCTCAATAGCATTATATCTATTTTGAACTATCATACTGTACTTATCACTCATCTGTCTATCTACTCTAAGCATATCTAGTTCTAATTTTATATTTCTTGGGGATTTCTGTGTACTTTTTTGTCTGGGCTATGCCATGTCCATAATCACCTAGGGTGTTGTTTGAACCAGGTGTTACCTATAATCATTTCATGTGTAATTTATAGCACAATTATATTCTTAGTTCCCTATTATCAAGTATTAGTCACACACACAAATAGGGTGAAATATTGATGTTGTAAATACACAGGAAAGGACATGACAGCACATAAATTGCTTGCGGTGGCTAGACTGAAAACAGTTATAATAAATAATTATTTATTATAGAAGAGAACTCCAGAGGCGAAAACAAACATAAATTATACACTGACAAAGGTTAATTGTACAGCCCACTGAGAAATCCACAAGAAAACAACAGCAGAAAACACTAAGAAAATTAGACAACCAACCATCTCAAAAACCATGTCCAAACCATGCTGATACAGTTACATCAAGTAAACCTTTCTTTCAATGGGCTTAGATTATCATTTTTCTTACCAGCCAAGTAATGATTATTTGTACCATCTCAAACTTCTTTAGGTAATAAGGATATAATTTTCTGTCATTGTGGAGCAGATAGATGGCCTAAAGAACCCATGGACATTTGCCGCTCTATAAGCAAGCAAGCCCAACTGAATAATATTCATGAATCTTTAGAAAATTATTTATTTGGAATTATAAGGCATTACTAACAGAATATTAGAAAATATGCTGGATGTTTTGCAATGTCATCTTTTGAGGATAAAGATGCCAACATATCTTCTTTTTTCTTCTTTTCTCTTTTCACTGATACCTAAGAGGTGTCGTGGTTTATATCAATTGTTTTTCTTGTGCTGCTCGAATTGTCTGAATTAGTGATTTTCCTTTGTTGTTACATGTCTCTGTCCATCTTCTTCTGGGTCTTCCTCTTGGTCTTTTTCCATGCATTCTCGAGAAGAACGCCCTTGATGGTGATTGGTAAGGATTCATTCTGACCAGGTGGCCAAACCATTTAAGTTGTTGTTGTTCTATATATTCTTAGCAGGGTTTTGTTCCTACTATTTTTCTTATGGTTTCATTTGGTATTCTATCTCTTCTTGTGTTGTTTGTTACTTTTCTCAAGCAACGCATCTCACATGTATTGATCTTTCTTAAATGTGATTTAGAAAGGGTCCATGTTTGACTTTCATAGCACAAAGTTGGTATGAAAATGCTATTTATCATTTGTTGTTTAACTGGCATAGAAATGTTTGGATGTCTTAGCAATGGTGAAAGCTGGTATGTGACAGCATTTGCTTTTTGTATTCTCATGTCAATTTCTCTGTCTAGTTTTCCATCTTCTGTGAACATTGTGCCTAAATACTTGAATTCCTCTACTTGTTTTATTTCTTTATCTTTGATCTTGATGTTTAATGGGTGTCTTAATTTGCTTATTCTTATAGCCTCTGTTTTTGCTGTGTTAATTTTCATACTGTAGTTTGTGCAGCTTTTATCTAGAGATGTTAAATGCTGTTGTAGCAGGTTTTCATCCTCATATATTAGGCATTGGTCATCTGTGAAGAGTAGCTCGTTGATGTTGGAGTTGATGCCAACATATAAATATGGTAAATGGCCAATTTATTAATTGTTTGAAAGTTTATTATCTCCTTCCTGGAAAAAGAGGTCACAATTTTTTAGTAACTTCAAAAGAAGATCAAATAAAATTGGGACAGTAGTGCACCTTCCTATCAAAGAGGAATTTTGCTACAAATTATTAATGACAAAAGTAGTTATGTCTATAATTTCAAAATTGATAAGATACGTATTGGTGGACATAAGGACAGCTATAATGCCCTGATAGCTGGTGAGGTGATTGTGATGATGATTGATGAACATTGCAGTCACTGGGATATTGTGCTGTAATCATGTGACAATACTCAGAAATAGTGTGGCAAAGCTAATAGTGTTTTCACTGTGGCTTTTATTAGTTGAAACTTCACGCATGAAATGCTGAAAATTACATCAAATTGTTAGAAAAAATGAGGGCCCCTAGTTTTATATAAAGTTGCTCTTTACTGCAAAAAAAAAAAAAAGAATATGTGGGCAAAGATACATTTTCTCTCAGTCTGTGACAAAGTTATGTTATTAAAGGTTTTATGGTGTAGATTTAAATTAGTTCTTCAATTTTTTCCCATAATATTACTTTTAAACTTATTGCCATTGAGTTTTATATTTACCATAGGTTTTTAGATCTATTGGTTTCATTCAAGTACTAAAAATATTTCAGGAGAGAGAACAGCCTGGATTCTACCTTTCACTTCAGGGGGTTTCATGTATATAGCCCTAGTCACAGTTGTCCCTGACCTCTTGCAAGAAAAACATGGCTGGTTGGTATATTTATTTGGAAATAATTACATATAAACATCACATTCATGTTAATATGACCCAAACATTCCAACAAAAATTGTTTCAACATTAAACATTTACAAACAACTGAATATCTTTATACACCACCTGTATTTTGTAGAAGAAATAAAATATACAAATTAATTATTAAAAATTGATAGTAAAGAAGCCAAATTGTCAGTGTATTTCAAAATTTAATTTGCAGATTTTAATTTCATTTCTCTCTAAAAGGATTGGTTATTGGTTATGGAAGGCCTCGGTATCACAGCAAACGAATTAAAATCCATAATTGCTCAACCGCCCGTGCCAGTGGAATCATCCGAATTACTAACTCATCTCCCAAACAAAGAAAGGTAACTGTAGTCCCCATCGTAGCAGTCTCAGCACACGCCAAAAGACATAAGGCGAAACCGCGCAGAAAGTGAACACAGCCAACTGTTCCCTGTCATACAATATCATCATTCATCGTAAACAAGCGGGATATCGAAGCAGGATCAAAACGGATGAGACACACAGCTCACGGTGTGCACAGAGCACTTAACTCAGTAGCTCCTGCAACAAGCCGGACTTGGAATATGAGGAAAGTACAAGAAGAAACACTTTTCAGACATAGCCTTCAATGGTTCCTGCCGCCTATCCACCATATACCATGGGAGTTCACGTCCTCCCGAAAATGATGATCGTCGTAGCACTTGATGATGTTAGGCCATCATTGATGACTCCAATTCCAAACATATAGACACACAGTGGTGGTAAGTTATCATTTCCAATCCAACAGAAGCCACATGACCTGTAGTTAGTAAAACCACAGAGAGAATATGATTTTGTGACCTTCACTGATTCACTCTTAGATGTGAATGTGTAGTTTACACAAGAGGAGAAGTTTTCAACTACAGTGATCCCATTTAAGGCAATTCTGGGATAGCAAGGCAAGTCTCCTTTATAGCAGCAGAAATTGATGTTCTCCGCTCCCTTCATGTATCTGCCGCCACACAATTCTGATGTCTCATTAACTTGGACATCATTCAAGAACAATGTCAGATTAACATTCCATAGATCTGGCTCTGCTGATGAAGTGCTTGGTACAAAAGTTGTATCAATCATACAGGAGGCTCCTGGTTTCTGGTCATTAATATCACAGACGGCACATGATGTTGTTATATTCAGTATTTCTTTCTGGGGTGTAAATATGTGGCACACACATGGAGAGTGGTTTGTGGTCACAGAAATCCCATTAAAGGCAATTCTAGGGTAGAATGGCATAGCTGTTTCAGAACAGCACAATCCTATGATGTTTTCTGTGTTCGCTATAATGCTGCTGCTGCTACACAATCCTGACCAATTATAGGTGTGGACATTATTCACTTGCAATGACAAAACTGCTTTGGTGAAACGTCGAGGTATGTGGCATTAATAGAGGTGGGGCGGGGGTTCAAAATACGATAGGCGACATACACGCAGGTGGAGGAATTCAAATACCTATGGTCCTAATGGAGTCTAGCGATCTCCGATCTACGACACAAAACCAGCAGAAACAGATTGAAGCATTTAGTTCTGGTTCAGGTTCTGCTGAGTTATCGTTGAAATCATCAGCAAACTGGAACTGCAGGCAATTAATATTTCTGCTGCCAATACTGACAGTACTTATATGGGTCTTCTAATATATATGTTACGATTCCTTTCAAGAAGATTTTGAAAAAGATCAGAGTAAGCAACATTGTCGAACTCTAACTGTTGTTCTGAACCATTCTCCTCGTTTTCGTTCAAAAGTGGTCTAAAAGGATTTCCCATTGATATACAAAGAATGAAAAAGATATTATACAGCTCCATTTTTAGTAGCAGAGATAATTTTTAAAAAATATTATTCATTATCATGTGAAGCCAGTCTTGACATATGAATGCAATGCTAGATATTCAGACAACAGAGAAAGTTATTGGGGCAATAGAAATATGGTTTTACAAATGAATGGTGAGACTACTCTGGACTGATGAAATCTTATAAAAGAGGCCAACTCTAAAAGAAGGTTTATTACACGAAGAAACATTCATCAGTTTGGTCATGTAATTCAAAGAAGACAAATGAAATATATTGTGGCAACTAGAAATATTGACAGAAAAAGAGGGGAAATGAAGAAAAGATACCAAATAGTTTAAGAGAATGGTTTAGTAGGTAGTCAACAGTAGAACTGATACATAACTGTAGAGATAGTAAGTTGTGGATAGATTTGATCACCTACACCAGCAGGCGTGGTATTTGATGATGATGATGATGATGATTTATGTACAAAACTGGTCTGTCAAAACTTTGTAAATATCACATGGACAAAATACCATTGATGCATCAAAAATATGAGATATATCCCCTTTGATGATACTAATTTTAAAACAGCTGTAAATTGTAATATGTTTGATTGAGACAAATGTCATTTATAGAAATATTCAAATTTGTGTCCAAATGGTACTTCCTACACTTACTAGCCTTTCCTTCATTCCCTTCTTAAAATCAACATTCATTTCAAAACAAAATAGTGAGATTACAAAGGTAAAAGATAACCAGTTGAGAGGAGGAAAATCATGGATAAGTCAGGCAGAGGTTATTATTTGCAAGATGGTTCACTACAGGACATTGCACCTGGGGAATAATGGATACTGGTGCTGACTTAGTGGTTTGTATATTCTTTTCAGTCTGCATTAAAAAGGACAGGGAATGCCAACAACAAAATTTGATATTGGTGGGAACCAAGGTTCAGGCATTGATCCGTGAAAGATGTTAGAGGGAGATACTGTCGTTTACACAGATGGATCATTGGCATGCATGCCTGTTCAAGGGATGCTTTTTAGCTGAAATGACGTAAGTCACATTGACATAAATTGGACCCTTAATATGACGAAAATGAGGCCATTCCTCTGACAAAAATTCTGGTGTTTCTAACCTACATTCAGAACTTTTTTCTCCTCTTTGCCACTATAAAAACAATTGTTGTTTACATAATGCTACCTGTATGACAGTTTCGTATCTGTTGTTTCAGTTTATCTTGCAAATTTTCTAAAATAACAATTGCCGCCTAACAGTTCAATATTTATGACTTTCACTTTTACCGATGCCACAATCACAAAAATATGTTTCAAATTAAAATGCAAATTTAACAAAATTGAAACGGTAAAAAAAATTATGGCTTTCACATTTACTCACCACAACATGCAGAAGCCAGATAGATTTTATACTAACAAGAAAACAGAACAAGAAAAGAGTAACCAACAGCAGAGCAATCCCAAATGTTACAGACGACATGGATCACAAGATGGTTATATTCACACTAAGACAGCCAAAAAGAAAGAGAATATATGAAAACAAACAAAAGAAGCGAAAAGAACAGACAATAAAAATAAAACAATTAAAAGATCAAGAAACACTAACACTAACTAGAAGAAAAACTAACAGAGGAATTCAAGAAACTCCCTACGAAGTATGCACAGTAGAAGAAGAGTGGAAACAATTTAAGGAAACAGTAACCAACATCTCTAAAACAGTTTGTGGAACGAAGCTAAGAACAAGAGAAAGGAAAAAGAGCATCCCATGGTGGAATGAAACAATCAGAGAGGCAATTAAAGAAAAGAAGAAACTGTTTAAAAATTGAGAGGAGAACAAGAACCAAGAAAAATATGCCTTAGTTCGAAAAAGAGGTAAATTGTTGATCAAAGGCTTGAACCTAATAATAGAACTACAGTTAAGCGATTCTCAAATGGGTTCTGAAAAAACGGATGTACCGACGCACTATTCACATTAAAACAGCTTGCAGAAAAAACAGCAGAATACAATCAAAACTTATACATAGCCTTCATTGACCAGGAAAAAGCATTCGACAGAGTAAACAG
Organism: Megaustenia siamemsis; assembly: GCA_032433765.1. NCBI lineage: Eukaryota > Metazoa > Mollusca > Gastropoda > Stylommatophora > Ariophantidae > Megaustenia > Megaustenia siamemsis. The sequence continues at coordinate 96,862,870 of JAVIAB010000092.1, forward strand.
AGAACAACTATGGGAGATACTAACAACATACGGAGTAAGCCAACATCTAACCAACCTTATTAAAAGTCTCTACGTCAACAGCAGCTGCAGGGTCAGAACAGCAGCAGGCTACACAGATCGCTTTGAAGTTAGATCAGCTGTAAGACAGGGGTGCGTACTATCCCCCCTACTGTTTATTACTTACATACATGGACCATATATGCAAGCTAGCCAACCCGTCAGAGAAGATCAACGAGCTTTTAGTTGCAGACAATCAGGCACTAATACATGAAACAATAGAAGACCTACAAGAACACTTAACAAACTCAACATCTCAGGCACAAAATACAACATGAACATAAAAAAAACAGAAGTCATGAATGTCACCAAAAATAAACAGAACATCAACATATCTATAGAAGGCAGACAACTAAAACAAGTAGAGGAATTCAAATACCTAGGAAGTCTAATGACAAACGATAATTCTCAAACAGCAGAGATAGAATCAAGATGCAACAAAGCTTGTCAAATCATCAGACAGTTATCACCACTATTGTCCAACAAGGAAATAACTCTGGAGGCAACACAAGCACTATACAATACAATCTTCATCCCAACGCTGTGCTACCAATGCCAGACCTGGACCCTAGATGCAAGAACAATAAGAAAAATAACCTCTACAGAGATGAAATGTGTTAGACGAATGACAGGAAACAGTCTGAGAGATAAGATCAGAAATGAAGAACTGAGAAAAAAGCTAGGAATAGCCCCCACCATAGAATATATAAGGAAACAACAGATAAAATGGTTTGGCCACGTGACAAGGCAGAAAGAACAAAACACAACACAACGAGCCTTCAACAAACATTGTGAGAACACCAGACCCAAGGGTCGACCACAAAAAAGATGGGTCGATGGAATATTAAAAGCACTAGGAAACATAACAGCAGCAGAGGCGAACAGAAGAGCAAAAGACCGCAAATTATATCTTCCCTCGACACTGAAAGGCAGATGAGGAAGGAAAGAAGAAGAAGACATTTACTCACCGAAATGATTAGATTGTATTGTTGTATAAACAAACAGATTAAAAGTGTTAATGTGAGAGATTGAATGTCATGAATTAAGTGGATCGTAAGATATTATTAATGTCGATTATGAACACTAGTACCCCGATAAAAAAAACATAGATTTTCTTCAGATACAAGATACAAATTTTAACAAAATTGAAGTGTTCAAAAAAATTATGACTTTTACTTTTACTCACAGAAATTATTAAACGTATCAATAGTGATGATCTAACAATTAACAATTTCAACAAAAATTGTTGCATCCACTATGTTCTTAGTCTTAAAATCTCAGTAAGAGGGAATCTAATAATTTCATTGAGAGCAAAAATTTTATATTTTTAAAGATAAATGGATGGATCTTTAACTGTCCACAAGATGGATGGTAAATCTTTGTAATAGAGTCAATATACGAACAATATTATGAAAATTTAGTTAAAACACACTTCCTCTTTCCCTCAACATAAAATGTATTTTATACTCATAACAAGAGTCCTGATCGCAGAGAGAGAGAGAGAGATACTCATAACAAATTATTAAATTGTTGCTTCAATTTTAGATCTTGTAATCTCATATTTTTCCGTCTTGCTTAGACTGTTAGGCATGAGGCTGACAACCTTACCCTGAGACTAGCTTCAGGGCAACTTTAAGTGGGGAAACCATCATGGTTGTAGAATTTTGTGGTGTTACAATGAGTCATGACGAAGGCGCTAATGTGAATAAGCTAATGGAATGTTCAAACAATGGCCGCTCCAACCAAACTGGTTGTCAACGAAATGGAGAAATACCACCTTGAATATTAGGAATTAGTGAAACTCGATGGCCAAGAATAGGAGAAAAACCCTTAAACAGCATGACAATAATTTATTCTGGTACAGATGATAATAAACATTATGGAGGAGTGGGAATTATAATGAACGTCTTCGCTGCTGACAATCTAACTGAATGGGAGGCGATGAATCATAGATTATAGTAGAGCACGTTATAAAACCATGTATGGAAGATTAACAATTACTCAATGCTATGTGCTCAATAATGACACTGAGGACTAAATTGAGAATGAATTTTATTATCAGCTGCAAAATCTAATAAATAAAGTTCCTAAACATGATATTTTAATAGTAATGGGCGATTTTAATGTCAAAGTTGGAAAAGACAACAATAGAGTTGTGAGGGTAATGGGGAAAGAATGTGTAGACACTGTCAATCAAAAAGGAGAAAGGTTAATAGAGCTCTGTTTAACAGAAGACCTAATTATAGGTGGAACATTATTTCCACACAAGGAGGTACATAAGACAACATGGGTATCTCCAGATAATAAAACTAGAAAACAAATTGACTAGCTATGTATTAGAAGGCAATTTAAAAATTCCTTGATCAATAGTGAACATAATCTATGTGTTGGGAAGATTAAACTTAAACTGAAAATTCACCACAAGTAGCACATCTTGAAGAATATTAATAGTAACAAATTAATAGAAGATATTAAAGAACAATTTAATCTACAACTCAGCAATCGTCTTGAATCTTTGGGTGCAATGAATGAATTGAATATTGATGAACTATGGAATATTCACAACACAGCAATATTGACATCAGCTGAATTAAGTGCTGGATTAAAGGAACTGAAAGAAAAGGATGGAAATCAGACATCACATGGAAGCACATCCAAAATAGACATGAAGCTAAATTAGCCTTGTTATATGACAAGACTGACTTAAGTAAAATACTAGCCAAAGCAACATATAAAGACCTTGATAATATAGTGAAAAACTCTGCAAGACGGGATCAAAGAACTTACGCGGCAGTTGAAGCAGAATTACCTCCAAATTCCAGACTTTCTGTCAATATGGCGGATAGGTGACAAGAACCATTGAGGCTCAGTCTGAAAAGTGTACCTTGTTGCAGTTTCCTCATATTCCAAGTCCGGGTTGCTGTCGGAGCTACTAAGTTTAGTGCTGTGCACACTGTAAGCTGTGTTTTTCATCCGGATCGTGTTTCGATATTCTGATTGCTTATGATGAATTATGTTATCACATGACGAAGGACGAAGGTTTAACTGCGTTCACTTTTGGTACCACTCGGCCTTATGTCTTTTGGTATGTGCTGTAGCTGCTATGATGGGGACTGCAGCTGCTTTTCTTTGTTTGGGTTCTTCATTCCACTGGCATGAGCAGTTGAGCAGATATGGATTTTAGTTCAGTTGCAGTGATACTGGGGCCTTCGACAAACCATAATCATAGCCTCCAAAACTGGAAATAGCAAGGTATTATACAGGGTGTCTGTAAAGTCTCACTACACTTTGTTTATAGAACACATTTGAAAAAATAAGTAAATGATGTCATCATGACATCACAAAAAAATGTGTTGCACAATCCATTGTGAAGCAAAATGCAGCGAATGTCTGTCATCTGCTGGAGTAATTCTTTGCACTCAAAACAGAATGATGTTATCAACGGAAGAAATAATTTTTTTGGTTGAATTAGTGTTTCGAAATGGCGGTCGATACACACGGATGGTTGTTCAACGATTTCCTGATATACAACCTCCTCATCGCATTACAGTTAGAAATTTATTAAATAAGTTTCGTGCTAAGATACTCCACGATCTGGTAGGCCTGCTGTGCCTGAAGAAAAATGTCTAGATATCCAAGACATAATCTTGAAAAGTCCAAGCAAGTCCTTGAGGAAGATGTCGCAACAAGTGAACTTATCAGTGGGCACAGCACACAAAATTCTTAAACAACAGTTACATTTTTATCAACACAGGATTTCTGTTGTGTCTGAGCTAAAAGAGTGTGATTATCAATCCAGGGTCAGCTACTGCACATGGTTTCAAGCATTTTTAGCTGAAGAAGATGAATCGATTCTTGATGTAACATTCTTCTCTGATAAGGCATGGTTTTATCTATCTGGATGGGTTAATAGCCAAAATAATCATATTTGGAGCAGTTTTAATCCCAATGCATTTCATGAATTGCCTCTACACGATCCAAAAATTGGGATTTGGTGTGCCATCAGTAGAAAACATTTAATTGAACCAATTTTCTTCAACAACACTATTAATGCCGATCAGTACCGTACTGACATACTGGAACCTTTATTAGAACAGCTGAATGAACATGAAATTGAAGAATCATGGTTCCAGCAAGATGGTACAACTAACTGCACACACAGCAAGAGCATCACTACATTATTTTAAAGAAATTTTTGCAAATCGCATAATATCACGTGGAATCTGGCCTGCTCGTTCTCCAGATCTAACTCCATTAGATTATTATCTATGGGATTTCTTGAAAGGAAATGTTTTAAAAAATAATGTATGCACAATTGAGGAACTGAAAGAATCTATCAGAATTACCATTCAAGAAATAACAACAGACATGTCACAGAAGGTATTTGACAATATGAAGAAACGTGTACAGTCATGTCTTGAAGCCCATGGTGGACATTTCCAACACGTTTTGCAATTAATATTCTATTGGTACTTTCCAGATTGCTCAAAACAGCATTAGACCATAGCAGTAACTATTGCCTCCCGTGTGTTACCGGGGCCTCATTATGTGGGAAGTAAAGAATAGTGACACTGTGACATTCCAGGCATGTCGTAAGAGGTGACTAAGGAGGTTGATTGATGGCTTGACAAGCTGTCATTGTAAAAAGTATTGTTATGAAAACAGAGCCATATATTTTAGAAGCAGTGATCTCTGCAATATGTGCCATTTTGGCACGCAAGGTTTCTGGTTTTTGAGATTGTAATTCTGCCCTATGTGCTGTCTTCGACTCAAAAGGACAATAGTAACTATTGTAACTAATTTAATGACTTTTTAAGCACATTTTTTGATGACATTTACTTTTTTTTTTTTTTTTCAAATGTGTTCTTTATACAAAGTGTAATGAGACTTTACAAACACCCTGCATAATATACAAAAACAACTAACAGGCTCCTTTATATCAAATGACGGACCTGTTCTGAGTAAAGATGGTCCCTTACTAATTTCTAGCACTAACAAAAAAGTTTGATGGGCTGAACATTTCAAGGATATTCTTAACTGCCTGTATCCTAGTCACCTGATGCATATTAAAACAGATGCACCAACTCTGCATTTAGACATCAATATAAAAGAAATCTCTATACCAGAAATTGATTTAGCAGTGAAACACATGGCTATTAATAAAGCTTCTTCTAGTGCAGATAAAATAACTGCAGAGATGCTGAAAGCATTTAATGCACAAAACTTATTCCACATAAGAAAGTTATTTAATAAAATTTTGGATGAAGAAAAATTCCTACAAACTGGAAGAAAGGGATCATTATCAAAACTACCTAAAAAAAGAAAAAACAGTCTTCAATTTTGCAATAACAGGAGAGGAATTATACTTTTTTTCAGTTGCCTCTATGGTATTGTGTAGAAAGAATTATGCTGAACAGAATAAAAGATACTGTAGATAATATTATTCATGAAGAACAAGCAGGATTCAGAAAGGGGAAAAGCTGCCTTGACCAAATATTCACTCTAAGGATAGAGTAGAACATACAGAAAAATAATAACCATTAATCTGCAATTTCATTGATTTTAAAAAAAGGGTTTGAGAGCATACAAATTCCTTGTGGAATATCTTGAAACATTATGGAATACCACTAAAAATTACCAACATTATAAAAGACACATATAATGGCTATACTTGTGCAGTTCACACAGAGGAGGGAATGAGTGATTGGTTTCAAATTGAAACAGGAGTCAAACAGGGATATATGCTGGGAGCCAGTGGTGGGGTGTGTTAGATACTCCAAGATATGATGACAGCTTTACAAGGAAGGAACACAAAACAATACTGACGTTTCGGCCTGTGGCCTTCTTCAGAATACAAGGACAACGACAACAAACAGTGAAGCACAATTATCTATAACTACATGTTAGATGATCAAGTGGAGGGCTAGGAAAGTAGGATGTAGAAATAAGAAAGGAGAGAGAAATTGATACTACATGAGGAGAGGTAGGATGGGCGTCAAGATATATAAAATGGAAAACGAGTAGGAGAAAAATAAAAATGAATCAAAAAATGCACTTAGCTTAGAGCAGCAAGTCAGTCCTCCATGCTGAAACAAGTCAGAATGACTGGGAGCGTAAAGAATGTGTGAAGACAGTACCACGTGATTGAGACAGGCGTTGGGGGGGGGGGGGGCAGGCAAGTGGCGGGGAAACAGAGAGAGGTGGGTGGGGAAGCTGCCAAACTGCTGGGAAACGATGGTCAATGGTACAAGGGAAGCTAGAGGCCCAAAAACGAAGGCCGAGAGAGGCCGACATTGCCATAAATCAGTCTAACACTGCAAGTAGGAGAACCAGCGAGAGGTATAAAGAAAGAGTGAATGAAAAGACAAAGTAGTGAGATGGGTGAGAGAGATAGACTCTACAGAATGGAAGGCCTAAAACTGGAAGAGAAGAGAGGTAGGTCAATGGTGGCAGGGAGTAAGTGAGGAGGAAGAGGTGACGAGAGGAAGAATAAGTAAACCGGTATAAGTCAAATAGGTAGGGAGAAGGGAGGTAGAGTGATAGGGGGGTGGTCCGGAGGAAGTGAGTCACTCGAGAGGTAGGGAAGTATAGAGGAGGAGAAATGGAGAGGAGGGATAAGAAGCAGGTATGCGGGAAGTGGATAGGAGGAGAGGCGGTAGGTCAAAAGTGAATAAAAAGAGAGGGAGTCTAGAAGGAGTGGAGTAATAGGAGAATGGTGCGCAAGAGGTATGAACCAAAGGAAGTAAAGAAGTAGGGAAATGATAGAACAAAGGGGGATGATAGGGTCCTAGGAGAGGAATGAAAGTGGGCATCAGGATAAGGGGGATACTGGAATAGTAGGTATAGAGGAGTAGTGACTACAAGTGAATAGAGAGGAGAGGGGTGAGCTAGGAGTAGATCAGTAGAGGGGTGGTAGGAAGGACGAGGAACAATAGAGGTGGGCAGAGAGATGGTACAGTCCAGGTGGAGAGGAAATATAGTGATAAAGAGGTGAAGGTCATGAAGGTGGTCAGAAGAGAAAAAGGGGGGGGGGGGTTTGATGAAGAAGGCAAGATAAGGGTTACTCAAAGTGGATATGGAGAACAGGGATGGACAAGGTGTGGAAAACCCAAGAAGTAAAATAAGAAGAGAAGTCCATAAGTGGGAGGATGGAGTCGGAGGAAGGAGGGTCCTCAGAGGGACAGGAATACATTGATGCCACGAGGGCTGAGGCAACCCCAACGAGCGATGAGGCAGTGCTCCAGAGTGAGCCAACTGTGGTGATTAGAGGAGCATGATACTAAGCCAGTAACCAAGACATCCGTCTTACCAGGGATATATGCTATCACCATTGCTGTTTGGAATTACTATTGATTACATAATCAATAAATTGCAAAGGCAATAATGGCATTAAATGGTATGACAAGAATTACTTAGAAGATCTAGACTTTGCAGATGATATATAGTACTCCTAGGTGACAATATCAACAAGATACAAGATATCACTGATACCATATCATCCATAACAGAATGTGAAAGATCAGCACTCCAGGCTCTACAATCTAGAAAATTGCCACATCTACAGACCTTATTGACTGAACTCTGCAAGTACCACAGTTGCCTTGTGACTTGCATAGTAGATCCCATTTCACTGTTTAAAACCTGGAAATGAGAGAGCAGATCAGCTGGCAAAGGAAGGCACAACAGGCACACAACCTGATGCACCAGTTACATACCATCAGAAGAAACAGATAATCAAATCAATCAGAAGACCACAAGCTCCAAATCAGGATGCCTTTCATTATATGAATAGATGGGAACAAGTTATCATTATATACCTCAGAACAGGACACAGTCGACTCCACAGTCACATGTATATAAAATTCAAGATCAGCACCTCAACTACATGTACATGTGGACAGGCACCTCAGACTGGAACACATATTTCAAGACTGTACTGAATATAGTAGACTGGGAAAAACCTATTGACCAATAGATACAGCACTACAGAATAAAAATATATGGGCCACTGCAAGCATTACAAAGGTTAGTAAAATTTAAACCGGAAATGACATTGCAGATATAGACAATACTTCAGGCGAATGAAAGATAGATAGACAGGCAGGCAGATCTGTTTCTTCTGATGACATTTAACTGGTGCATCTGGTTGTGTGCCTAATGTGTCTTCCTTTGCCAGCTGATCTGCTTTCTCATTTTCTGGTATTCCATTCTGGATCCATAACAAAAAAAATAAGAGTTGAAATCAACCAGGGATAAAACAAAATAATGAAAAATAACAACACCCAGAGGGCAATATATATCTCAATTGCCAGGCATTGGAAAGAGTAGACCACTCTATATAACTGGCAAATATATATATATCTATATCACTCTATATATCTTGCTAGTAATATAGATCCAGAAGGTGAAACAAAGAAAGAGATCAGAAGCAGGATAGCAAAAGCAACAATGAATTTTAAAAACCTGGACAAAATATGGAAATAAAAAATACTAAGCAAGAAAATTAAACTTAGAATATTCAACTCAAACGTATTACACTTGCCTATGTGTGTGAAAGCTGTAAAACATAAAAAGAGATCGTGAAAAAACTAAACGCTTTTGAAGACAAATACTCATGAAGAGACACTAAAAAGAACACTAATAAGAGAAGCAAATTTGGCAGGCATAGACTTATTAGATGAGATTGAATATCTTGTCCAGAATAGAGATGTGTGGTGAAAAATACTACAAGACATCTATGTGACGTCTAGCGGCGCTGGAAGGAGCAAGATCAAGAATCTCATAATACTCTGGATTATCACTAAAATGTTTAATTTCATACCACAGTCAATTTTTTTCAAGAGATATTTTGCATTTAACATTGACAATCTAAATTTCCTTAATAACCGGAATCTACCAGTATAGCAATGTATAAAAAACTATCTTTATGACACATACTACCATTGCCGGTGTATGCCGGGGGGCTCATGATAGAACCAGAGGGGTAAAGGCCACTTGGTCATTGCAGTCACCATAACGTGTGAGACTCAGGATTTTTATTTCACCCATGAAAGAAAAAATCCTTTCTGTCTACCGCGGATTTTGAACACGGTACACTGACTTTTCAACCACAGAAACAGTGGATTTTGCCGCATAGCCATGCACTCCTCAATGTATGGTTAGTAAATTGGGATTCAATGTTAATATAAAACCTATACAAATATATGTCATATCTAAAGTGCAGGTGCCTATTGTCAATCAAGAATGTGACGTAAAAGCAAGATATTACTGTGTAGTAACAAATAATCACTTTCTGAATTCTGACGAGATCAGTAAAATTCACACATAATTATCATTCAAAAGATCATACAGCAGTTTAGTTAAACAACACTGAACTGTAAACAAGTGCAACAAGTCTATGTCAATAGAAGTGAGAAAGAGAGTTCATTAGTGCTATATAGAGCCAATTTTGACCTATGGAAGCAAATCATAGATAGTAGACAAACAAATGAAAAGATGATTAGAGGCCACAGAGATGGGATTTCTAAAAAAAATGTTGAAAGTTCCCTGGACAGCTAAAAAGACCAATGAGGACATTCTCAAAGAGACCAACACAAAATGTGAGCTCCTAAAAAACTTCAGAAAGAAACAATTAACATATTACGGGCACATCATGAGAAGAGGAAAGTTGGAATACTTGATTATAACTGGCAAAATACAGGGAAAGACAGATCACGGACAACAAAGAGAGAAAATACCAGATAGCTTTGTGTCATGGCATGGAAAACAGTCAACAACAGAATTGATACATTGCACTGTGGGTAGAAGATTGTGAAAGGACATGATCGCCTATGCCAACTGGTAAGGCACATGATGATGGTGAATTAAACAAATGTTCGGAGAGAGACAAACAATTCTGAAGAGTCCATTTATTTACAGGTTTAGATTCTGGTTCACTGCTCAGCGTTAGTTTTTTAGTAACATTTCGAGTCATTCATTCCAAAATTATATGATAATCTCAAGGTGTCCAACAATATCTGGAAACTTTTTTTTATGCTTTTTGAATGAGTTCTAACCAGCAAATGTGACATCTATTCTCATCTGCTGACCAGGTTGTTGGATGTTCGACTGCCTGCTGTACCAGGTTTATTTCTACCAATGCTGTTTTTGAGTTCACTTAGCCTCTGAAAATAGAGACAAACATTTTCTGTAGTAAAGTAGGACATCCTGATATGGTGCTGACGACATTATGTGTTTGTAAAAATGCAGGTGGTTGTGCACAAATATTACACCAACACCATATCTCCAACATACTTTAATAGTATGACAAGTACCTGTTAATTTATACTTATATATCTATTGACCTTTCGAGCCATAGCCGGCCCATAGGGCGTAGACCAAGATACACCTTCTCCTATCTGAATTTTTGTTCTAGCAGTTTTCTTTTAAAGATATTTTATCAAATCTCACCATCTGTCTCTGTTCTGTGCAAGCAGCTCTATCTCATTGAGGGAGCCGAATCCTGCTGCTCTTGCCTCTCTCATCAATGTTCTTCTCAGTGTCTCCTTGGGTCTTCCTCTTTTTCTCTTACCTGTTGTTTACCATATGAGGGCTTGCTTTGCTATTCAGTTATTATCTCTTCTCATCACATGTCTAACATATGACCATTGTCTTTTCTTTATTACTGAAGATATTAGTGGTTGATTGGCGATTTCTCTAATTTCCTCGTTTGTTTTTAATTCGTTCCACGCTATACCAAGTATTTTCCTTAGACATTTATTTTCGAATGCGTTCAACTTTGTTTCTATATCTCTTGTTGTTTTCCAGCTTTCACACGCGTACGTAAGGGTTGATAGTACATTTGATTTGAATAGCCTAAGTTTTGTGTTTGTGCTGATTAGTTTTGATTTCCACAACTTTTCAAGGCTTCTGAAAGACATTGCTGCTTTAGCCATTCTGATTCTAATTTCTTTACTTATATCCCCTTCTCGATCAATGTGACTTATACTTATATATACTTGGCTTTTTTCCAGCCAAATGTGTTCCAGTAAATTTTTAAAGCTTACTGTTTTAAATTTCCATTTGATAAATAGTTATGGTTATGGCTGTGGAAGGCCCCGGTATCACCACAAACGAATTAAAATCCATAATTGCTCAACCGCCCGTGCCAGTGGAATCATCCGAATTACTAACTCATCTCCCAAACAAAGAAAGGTAACTGTAGTCCCCATCATAGCAGTCTCAGCACACGCCAAAAGACATAAGGCAAAACCGCACAGAAAGTGAACACAGCCAACTGTTTCTTGTCATACAATATCATCATTCATCATAAACAAAGGGAATATCAAAACGGATGAGACACACAGCTCACGGTGTGCACAGAGCACTTAACTCAGTAGCTCATGCAACAATCTGTACTTGGAATATGAGGAAACTGCAACAAGGAACACTTTTCATACATAGCCTTCAATGGTTCCTGCCACCTATCCACCATATTGGCCGGAAGTTAAAATGTATAGCGCTTGATGATGTCAGGACATCGTTTTTGACTCCAATTCCGAACATATAACACACAGTTAGTGTGGTCGGATTATTCCCGTTGCACATCAAACAACAGACCGTAAAATTAGCGTATGGCTGGTCTAGGGATATACGATGAATTTGATAAATATAGTAATATAATGCAATTTGACTAATATAATTTCTAATTGTCAAATGCAAGTACATCTGAGCTTAAAAAGCTATTTTTATTATGATTATTACATTGTATGGGATAGGATCCAACTTTGCAGCAACGCTTGCATGTTCAGATTTTCTGTTAGGATCTCCTGATTGACTCCTTAACTGATTCCAGCCTTGTAGATGGTTTGTACAGCAATGGTCCTCATGGATCAGTTTAAAATTTGTTCACACATTTATTTATCTTTTGAATTCACCCTGTATAGTGCTTCTACTACCTCAAGAAAGTGGAGCTTACATGTTGTCATTTTGTGCTACAACAAATCTGGCACCAGAAAAATCAAAAGTTAGATGAATAAATAATGTTACAAAAATCCTTCAGTGACATGAGATAACAAATGCCAATATAATACACTTAGTTCAGGATATTTGCAGCTCATGGGAACGTAGAATACCATGTTTTCACATAGTATCAACTATATCATCAATAAATTGGTGGTCGTGGAAAAAGTATGGGCACTAACCTTCTATTCTCTGTATGTGAGAAATATTATGGGTTTTTATTTTTCTGTTGAACCCTGGATTACGATACCGTCATAAAAATTACTGCATCAAAACACAAATTCTTCCAAATTTGATAGTTTGTCATAGTCAGACATTCCCCACCTCCATGTCCCTTCCTAATTACTACTTCTGATGACCCCTAAATGTTGGATTTATTTCTATTGATGTAGGATTTAAAATTTTCTTTTTTTTACCATTTCATGATATACAATCTCATATAATCCGAAAAAAATTCACCAAGTTGCCATTTTTTTCTTTTTTTCTTTTCTTGCCGTGACCAGGGAAATTTCCTCGGTTATCGCTGACATCAAAACAACCTTTTGTAACTCAGGAAATGCAGCGAATAACACTATGAAGTAGTCGAACATACTGACATATTTACAGTGACTATACTTAAAGACATTGTAACACATCTGGTCCATGAGGCCAAACTCAGGTCATAAATCAATCTGAGCCAGGAAATCTGAGTTCCTGTGTCTCACCTAGTGTGAAAATATAGCTGTGTTTGGTAGCTTAAAAAGTTAAGAGAAAATACTATTTTTAGAGCACCTAATGTTAAATTTAAGTGGTAGTCATTTTTACTACTGTATCAGAAACACATCAGTCACAGACAGGTATCGTAATTAAGGGTTATAAAATTCAGATTGTTGAAAATAAGATATTAATTTAATTTCGCATTCTTTCACTCATCTGTTCTCACAGTTTGATCATACTCTGGATGCATGAGCTAATATCAGTCTGTGATTCATAGCTGATGTCAGGGTCAGTGGGCCAGAGTTAAGCAAGACCCTACATCTTCAACAATCTTCTGTTTTGTTCAAAGTCTGCATAGAAGAAATAAAGCAGGTCTCATCAGAAAAATGCCACATACCAAATAGGTTTTTTTTTTTTCGCTACCAATTTTTTCTTTTACAAACAGTGCACACATTTTAAAAATGTTTTCATGTGTGAGGCTTTACACAAAGCACTAAAGCAAATATGTGAATAATTTATTAAATGTATTCTGAGATACTTGTCTTTCTTTCCACAACAAAAGCTATTAATAAATATGGGAAACAATTTCAATATAACAAATCAGTAGAATAATTGATTATTCAATTTTCAAATCACAACCTTTTCATTAATTGACACTGTAGAAATGACTAATAATTCCATCTTGGCACACAATCATTTGTTGAAGAAGAAAACAATTCTAAGTAAATGGCACAGAACATAATTTCACAATATTTGTACATCACATTTTAGGGTAACCTGAACTTGTTATATACCATGGACAGCTGAGAAGAGTAATAAAAATGTTCTGAAAGAGGCCAAAGCAAAAAAGACAGCTAATATCCAATATTAGAGTATTAGGAAGAATTGCTCTGTAAATTTATTTGCACAAGTGCAGTATTTTATCTTTAAACTGATTTTAATAAAACACTCATTTCTTAAATTCTTATTAATAAAAATTATTAATAGCCTGTGTTAAAGGCTCCATTGTCTGAAACTCAGTACATAATGAAAAAAGGATTAAGCATGTATTCTTTTTTTTATTCTTGATAACATTTCACATTCATTAATACTCATTGTGCTTTTAATGATGAAACAAAGGGATATGGAAATTGTTTATTTATTTCTTGCTTGAGTTTGCACTGCACCTCATCCCAGTTAAACATATATATTTGAAATTAATATAACACTATATTAAATGATATTTAGAAAAAATGTTAATCTGAATATTGGAGTTTTTATATCATCATCATCAAGTACCATGTCTGCTGGCGTAGGTGATCATGTCTTTCCACAACTTTCAATCTCGACGGTTATTTATTATTTCTGTTGTTGACTTTCTGCAAAGCCATTCTTAAGCTTTCTGATATCTTTTCTCTTTGCTTCCCTCTATCTTTTCGTCCCTCAGTTTTCCCAACTGTTACTATATCTTCCAGCTGTTCCCTTCTCATAACATGGCCAAAAAATGATGATTGTTACTTCCTAATACTCTAATAATAATATTAGCTGTCTTTTTTGCTTTGGTCTCTTTCAGAACATTTTCATTACTCTTCTCAGCTGTCCATGGTATTTTCAACATTCTTCTGTAAAACCACATTTCTACAGCCTCTAGTGATTTTCTTGTCTGTTGTCATATTGTCCATTATTCACATCGATATGTTAAGACTGGCTCAACATGACACTTAAGAACTCTTTTTCTTATTTCTATTGTCAAATATTTATTTTTTATACATTTATATTGGTATTGTAAATCAGTCAACACATACTTGTTAATCTGAGAAAGTGTGCTTCTTCTTCTTCACTTCCTCATGTACCTGTTTGGATGTCGAGGGAGATACCAAGTTTTGGTTCTCGCCCTTTTGGCCATTTCAATCATTGTCAATTGATGTTGCTGTAATGTTTCTTTGATGTTGTCTGTCCATCTTACTCTGGGTCTACCTCTTGCTTTCTCCCTTCTCCTCTTTTAATATATGCTTTGTATGGTATGGAATCATACAGCATCTTTCTAGATGGGCAAACCAGTTTATTTGTTGTTTCTGTAGGTAGCTTAGGATTAGCTCAATGCCTACTCTTTCTCTAATAATATCATTTCTGATTCTGTCTTTTCTGGTTACTCCATGCGCTTTTTTCAGACTTTTTTCAGTACACATTTTCATATTATTCATTTTACATTCTTTATTCAAGGATAGTAGATGTTGTTGAAGTTTTGTTTCTTTAAAAGCTATATGGGTGATCGTCACCAAAAATTAATTCATTTACATCTTCACACTGGGATTTGGCTTAATTGAATATTTTGTCAATGTAAGTGATAAACAAGAGTGGTGACAACATGCACCATTGTCTTACTCCAGATGTTACTACAAATGGTTTTGATGTTCCTTTATTCCCTCTAATCACACTTCTGCATTTACAATATAACAAACACCTACTGATTGACAACTAGCAATAATAATTCCCCTTTGGTAGAACAAAGGAAACAAAAGAAAATGTTCACAATACTGTGACATATTGTTGCAGAGTTCTTATTGTTTGTCTATTTATCTTGTTGATTTTCTTCCGTGTCTGTCTTCTGTGACTTGTTGACTATCTTGTTATTTGTTCTTTCATATCTTGCTACTTTCACATTTCATATATATCTATAGATACACACATAACTCGTCATCATAGTTTTCAACAAGTATAAACACAGTCTTTATTAAGGATATCCACCTGTTTTACAATAATTTGACAATGTCTCTGATGCAATCAAGTTATAAATTCACTTATAATTGTGACGTTACTATAGCATTACTTGATGGAGCCTATCGGCGATGATTATCATAAGTCACTTCTCATGATCGTATTAGTGTTCTTTGTCAATATATGTAATCATTGTAATGATCCTGAGGAATTTACTGATATCCCCAATCTAACTCTAGTTACTACAGTTCGATTTCTTTAACACTATTATTATTTCTAAGTCCAAAGCGTATCACAAAATCCTCTAGATGAACTATTCTAATCTCCTTTGCTGTGGTCTACTATTTCTGTCTTGTCTCTGCCCTCCTCTAGACGAACTATTCTAATCTCCTTTGCTGTGGTCTACTATTTCTGTCTTGTCTCTGCCCTCCTCTGGCTTCGTGGGCGAAAAAGGTTTAAGTTCCTCTAAGTGCTGAGTCTAGAGTCTAAGTTAACCTCTAACTAAGTTAACATCTAAGTTTTTGCTGCAGCTAAACTGCCTTCTAGCTTAGTTCTCCCCAAAACTGTCTCCTGAGGTCTTTTTGTGTCCATCTTAGCCACTCCCCCCTTGCTAAGGATCATGGGAATCCAATGTATAGACTCCTTATCATTCGTCCGCCTCCAATCAATATTTCCTTAACTCCGCCCTTCTAATTATGTCCAGTCTTATTGCTTTAGGAGTCCTGTTGACAACTGTCAATCTTCCTAAACTTCGTTCCCTCACAACTAAAGCTTACATTGGCCTTTGACTATGTGCGGCGGGTTCTTTGTCAGAGTATCTTTCATCTGAGACCATCTATCTGGATTTCAAGGCACCTGCCGACACAGGTAGGAATTGCCGACATAAGAATTCCCCGTGATTTCACTCGGTTTGGCCCTTCAAAGGATGTTTCAGGGCTAGCCCTAGCTATCTCATGTCAACACCTGTTCGACGGGGTTCCAGCTTCGTTGCGTTATGTAACTTCATCGGCCAGTGTAGACATCTGTCTGGATTTCCATGTTCAGGTTGAACACCTGTATGTACTTTCTTGCAGTCTTATAGTTGGTTACGGCACAGCGTCTGGGTTCGGTGGACTAACGTCTCCTTGCTAATCCTTAAGTCTTCATTTTCATTCTACGCCGCCTACAACTATTGTACCTCTTATCATAGTCGTATCATTCTATTCTTCCTCTGTCGATCGTCATTTTCTTCTACTTTTCCCATTATCCTTCATGGCTGAGTCACACTATAACATATATCTCCTTCAACCTTTCAGTTCAATTGATCTATTAATAGATCAATTTAACTCAAAATAAAAAAATATAGTGTGACTGCTCTTTCTACTTCCTCAATGGCCTAACCAATTTCTCTTTTTTTCATCAACTACAATTCTTGTTCATCAATTATTACAACTACTAGAGATACAAAAACATCTATAAACTAGAATGTTATAAAATGCATCATGAATTGTTGTACACAATCATCTTACAACTCAACATGGCTCTGCCACGCCTCTTTGTTTTGCTTTGAAGCCTCTAACTAATGTGACGTCACTATGAGCCTAGCCTGAATGTAGGC
Source organism: Megaustenia siamemsis (assembly GCA_032433765.1). NCBI lineage: Eukaryota > Metazoa > Mollusca > Gastropoda > Stylommatophora > Ariophantidae > Megaustenia > Megaustenia siamemsis. The sequence goes on from JAVIAB010000092.1 coordinate 96,879,917, forward strand.
CAGCTTGACCTAAATTGAGGTCAGCATCTGTTTTGTCTATGTCATACTTTACCTAACCCACATTTCTGTCTGTCCATTAATTTAAAATGATAGTTTCTGCAATTGGTGTTTAACATACACAACATTCATAATTCTACAACAATATCATGATATATACAATAAACAACGTTGTGATACAACATATCTCATGCATAAAAAAACATTTTTCAACAACATAAATTCTGAAATATTTAAGGCTTGTTTGGCCTTTGTACTATACTTTCTTTAACCTCTTATTTACAGAATTAGTCTTCCTCAATATAATCTGCTTCATCTATCTCTTAATTGAAGAATAAGACCAATTTAGTCTAACTCTATCCTCTTTGAACATGTGCTCTTCTGAATTGTCTGCATAGCATTTTGCTTTCTTACATAATCGTTTAACCCAACGGCTTAATAACTCTTCACATGTACACATAGACTTATGTCTGGGTTAGTACAAAACTTAGCAGCTATCATTAGATAACTAGCTCTTCTGTGTACCCTCTCACTAACATAGTCCTAATTTTGGGCAATTCTTCCTATCAACATATAATTACATTCTCATAAAAATTAAAGGCACAACGTTTCACATAAAATATTTCACACAACAGTCTTGGCTAAACCGAACATATAGCATAGGCGAATTACAAACATATAGTAATCAAAATTATGACTTAAAATATGACATTGAATTTAAGTCTAGTCTGTCTAGACTTCCATCCAAAAATATCCACAGCATATTATCTGTACATCTCCAAGTTCTGTTCCACACTTGGAATCCCTATATAAGAGTCTCTCCATCTCGGGCCTCTGACTCTCTCTCTTCTCTTCTTAGATTCCTATGTCCTTCTTCATACATACGTTCACTACTCTAACTCATAATGCTGCTAGCATGTTCCTCTATTTCTGTAAAATCCGAGTTCTAATTCTTGGTACGCTATGATGTATGCGTTTGTAATTAGCGCCCTCTCAACTCGACTCAAGCCTTAAATAAACTGATGTAAACATGGATATCACCATTTTGTACGTTTACTTCAAATGACTCACTCCTCAAGTGGTCAGCTATAAGGCTAATTAAATTATGGCTTCTCATTGGTCAGTTATCACAGGTAAACCTTGGGAATCCCTTACCCTTGTTTACATTTATCGTCTATTGACTCTCGTATCTTCTTATACGATTATAACACTTCTTACTTCTCTACTGACAGCTTTATAACATAGAATTCTGTCTCCTCATTAAGGCAACAGTACATTTATAGACTCATAATAACCTGCACATCATTATCAACACACTGACATTACATATATAGAAAATTCGTCTAAAACTAGTAGGCTCATATAACAACACTATTAGTTACCACATCCACAAGTAAAAATAATTACAATTCCTCCAAAGAAGAGATGAACCTAGGTTGCTTATCTGCAAATTTCTATGAATATTGTTTACCAAATTAGTCCTCTGACCTACTCATTACATCCAGTTTCTTCTCTGTTGGTGCGTCGTCGGAAGACAACTCAAACTGTCGTTTTGCAGTCCGGTCCAGTGTTTTTTCCAGTCTCATAATATTCCGAGTAATCTAATTCTTCGTCTTGTGTGTCAGTGCTTTTGTCTTCCTCCTGTTCTATTCTGTGTTGCTTATCATCTAACCGTCGCCTTAGTTTAGGTATTGGAATATCGCTATCTCCGGAGGAGTGTGATCTCAGTCTTCTCAACCGTCTCTTGACTCTTTCCTCTTGTCTTTCTAGCCTCCTTCTCCGAGCTTGGCACGTATTTTGGAATGGAACCTTGGGTTCTGACTCGTCATTGTGTGTAGATTCTGATGCACTAGAGTCTTCTGAGCTCATTCATTCTTGTGCTAAAGTTTCTTTCTCTTGGGTCGCAGCGAGGTTATCACCCCTGTCCTGTTCACTATCGCTTTCCGAATAAGAGGTCGTAGAGTTTCTCCTTGGTACCGCATAATTCACCCCACGTGGGTGTTGACTAAAAATGTTCTCTGCACGTTCAACTTCAACCCACAACTGGTCATCTGCCCATAAATATCATACGTGAGTTTGGAGGAATTTGTTCCTTAGTTGATGTTTAATCTGATAGGTGACTGGGCCTTTTCGTGCTACCACTATGTATCCACTTTCCCATCGTGATTCCAATTTGGAGCTGAGGTGGTGTTTCTGATAGAACACATTGTCTCCCACCTTAAAACTCGGTGGCTCATCTGTGCCTGTTCGCTTGTTTCTCTTTTCCTCTGCCTTCTTGAGTTTTTCCCACACTAACCTTTGAGCGCGGTGCATTTCCTCTAGTGTTGTCTCTAGCACATCATCGCAGTAGTATTTCCGTCTGGGCCATAGCAAATTGTCAAGAGGTAGCATGGGTTCCCTTCCGAACAATAGAAAATACGGCGATAACTTCGTGCTCTTGTTCTTGTTAATGCGTATCGCTGAGAGGGCATGGTTTAAAACTACATCCCACTCCATTTGTCCATCACTGGTTGATTTGACTAGGACATAGTTTAATGTCCTATGCTGCCTTTCGTTGATGCCGTTCGCTTGGGGATTGTAGATAGATGTGGTGATGTGTTGGATATTGAGCTTACGCATTATTTGCTCAAATAGAACACTGGTGAACTCACCCCCATTGTCCGTGAGTATGATCTGTGGGCATCCATATCATGGAAGGAATTCGTTGAGCAATATGTCCATCACGGTACTACTACTCTTATCTGCAACTGGGAAGCTTTCTGGCCAATGACTATAGCAATCAGTGAATATACTTGTTTCCTGACGCCGTCCTCGGATACGGCTCGGTCAGATCTATGCTAATTTTCTGCATAGGAAAAAACTGTTTGTCCATTTTTTGAAGTGGACATTTTATCATTTGCATATTTCTGAGTTTGCACGTCCTACATTTATAGACATGCTCGTACACATCATGAAACATTCATGGCCAGTAATATTTTAAGGTGATGGCGTCTAGAGTTTTGTCCTTTCCTACGTGTCCGTTCCCTTCATGGTAGCTTTCCAGTACCTGTGTACGGTAATCTAGGGGCACACAAACTTTGCTCCGAGGACCGTCATCCTTTTGGGAAATAAAACAAAGGGTTCTGTCCTGTTCTTCGATTCAAAATCTTTTCCACTTGTCTAAATTTTTGTTGGTCAGTAGATCATCTATTATCTTTTCCATCTCTGGGTCTTCTTCTTGTTTCATTCTAACTATAGATTCTTCTAATCCTATGTCTGTACCCCCTGCCGCTTCTGTCCACTCTACTTATGTCTGTTCTGGGCTATCTTGCTCCTCAATCCTGGTCGTGGCACCAGAAAATGATATATATTGTTGCAGAGTTCTTATTGTTTGTCTATTTATCTTGTTGATTATCTTCTGTGTCTATCTTCTGTGACTTGTTGACTATCTTGTTATTTGTTCTTTCATATCTTGCTACTTTCACATTTCATAGATATCTATAGATACACACATAACTCGTCATCATAGTTTTGAACAAGTATAAACACAGTCTTTATTAATGATATCCACCCGTTTTACAATGGTTTGACAATGTCTCTGATGCAATCAACAAGTTATAAATTCGCTTATAATTGTGACGTTACTACAGCATTACTTGATGGAGCCTATCGGCGATGATTATCATAAGTAACTTCTCATGATCGTATTAGTGTTCTTTGTCAATATATGTAAAACTCCATTGTAATGATCCTGAGGAACTTACTGATATCCCCAATCTAACTCTAGTTACTACAGTTCGACTTCTTTAACACTATTATTATTTCTAAGTCCAAAACGTATCACAAAATCCTCTAGATAAACTATTCTAATCTCCTTTGCTGTGGTCTACTATTTCTGTCTTGTCTCTGATGGCCTCTAGACGAACTATTCTAATCTCCTTTGCTGTGGTCTACTATTTCTGTCTTGTCTCTGCCCTCCTCTAGACCAACCATTCTAATCTCCTTTGCTGTGGTCTACTATTTCTGTCTTGTCTCTGCCCTCCTCTGGCTTCATGAGCGAAAAAGGTTTAAGTTCCTCTAAGTGCTGAGTCTAGAGTCTAAGTTAATCTCTATCTAAGTTAACCTCTAGCTAAGTTTTTTGCTGCAGCTAAGCTGCCTTCTAGCTTAGTTCTCCCCAAATCTGTCTCCTAAGGTCTTTTTGTGTCCATCTTAGCCACTCCCCCCTTGCTAAGGATCATGGGAATCCAATGTATAGACTCCTTATCATTCGTCCGCCTCCAATCAATATTTCCTTAACACCGCCCTTCTAATTATGTCCAGTCTTATTGCTTTAGGAGTCTTGTCAACACCTGTCAATCTTCCTAAACTTCGTTCCCTCACAACTAAAGCTTACATTGGCCTTTGACTACGTGTGGTGGGTTCTTTGTCAGAGTATCTTTCATCTAAGACCGTCTATCTGGACTTCAAGGCACCTGCTAACACAGGTAGGAATTGCCGACATAAGAATTCCCCGTGATTTCGCTCAGCTTGACCCTTCAAAGGATGTTTCAGGGCTAGCCCTAGCTATCTCGTGTCAACACCTGTTCGACGGGGTTCCAGCGTCGTTGCGTTATGTAACTTCATCGACCAATGTAGACATCAGTCTGGATTTCCACGTTCAGGCTGAACACCTGTACGTACTTTCTTGCAGTCTTATAGTTGGTTACGGCACAGCGTCTGGGTTCGGTGGACTAACGTCTCCTTGCTAATCCTTAAGTCCTCATTTTCATTCTATGCTGATTACAACTATTGTACCTCTTATCATCGTTGTATCATTCTATTCTTCCTTTGTTGATCGTCATTTTCTTCTACTCTTCCCATTATCCTTCATGGCTGAGTCACACTATAACAATATCACTGTTGAGCCACATAGGAAAAATGTATGCCAAGATTATAGAAACAAAAATAAAACCAATTATAGAACCCTAGTTGGTGGAAGAATAGATGGGGATTAGAAAAAAATAGAAGTTGCACAGATGCAATATTTTCACTCAGGCAGCTAATAGAGAAAAAACATAGAATACAAAAAAAATAATCTGTGCATAACATTTGTGGACCAAGTGAAAGCTTTTGATAGAGTGGGTAGAAATATATTATGGCAAACATTAGCTCATTACGGAGTAAATGACCACCTTATTAGATGTTGCAAGTGCTTATATAGTAACTGCAGATGTGTGATTAGAAAAAGGATGCAATCCTCAGAATTTCAGATGTTTTAGCTGATAATTACTAAGAAAGTAAATTTTTCACATACATTGTCTTGTATAAATTTATTCTACTGACCTTTCGAGCCATAGCACGGCTCATAGGGCGTAGACCCAGATACTACTTCTCTTACCTAAATTTTTATTCTAGCAGTTTTCAATCCTTGTTAAGATCTTTTATTAAATCTCACCATTTGTCTCTGTTCTGTACAAGCAGCTCTATCTCATTGAGGGAGCTGATTCCTGCTGCTCTTGCCTCTCTCATCAATGTTCTTCTCAGTGTCTTCCTCTTTTCCTCTTACCTGTTGTTTCCCACATGAGGGGGAATAGGTCTTTGCTATTTGGTTATTATCTCTTCTCATCACATGTCCAACACATGACCATTGTCTTTTCTTGATTACTGAAGAAATTAGTGGTTGATTGGCAATTTCTCTAATTTCCTCGTTTGTTTTGAATTCGTTCCACACTATACCAACTATTTTCCTTAGTAATTTATGTAGAATGCGTTCAACTTTGTTCATTATACAGCTATTTACGAGTTGCAATTCTTAATAAACCTCTTGCAGCTATGTCTATCATCATTATGCCTACTCCTTCGTGGTGTTTTCCATCTTCCTTTCCAGAAAAAAAATAAATAAAAGTAAGGTACCCCCTGTTACGCAAAGTGGCGTATAGGGAATATGCTGATAGTGACCATAAATTTTACAGACCATCGGCACATGATTTTTGGGGTAATGTGGTCGATATTACGCCCATGCCGCTTTACTTTCCCAGAAAAAAATTCGGTACCCATTAAAGGCTGGGTGAACAGGAAGCCGTTGGTTGGGATCGAACCCTACCTCTTGTCCTTTGTAGTCCAGTTCATAATCACTGAGCTATCTTCCAGAAAAAACTACTATTTTATTATCAACAGATTTCCTAGCTGTTCCAAGCCAGTGCATTTTGCTTAATCCTAAAATATCTAGGTCGTATCTATCCATCTCGCTGGCAACTTGTGCTTGTTTCGTCGGCGCCGCTATTGTTCATACATATCATAATGGATGCAATGCGCATTTGTACAAGACTCAAAAGATGAGACAGGTCTGGCAGTAAACTAATCAGATAAACAATGGTTTCCTGTGGTTGGTCAGACAAATCCCCCCCAAATAGGTGGCAATGTTATATTTTAAAAATATTTTATTACGGTAGAATCGCATTGGTTTACTGAACGTCACAAAAATCATAGCCTCATATTTCATTTGTCTTTCAGACACACAACTAATCGCAGCTCATCACTACAACAATACACTTTAAAAAAAAAAATTTTCTGCTCCTCTCTTTCATTATGCTTCCACAGCCAAATTATTTATATTCACCCCCCCCCCCCCCCCAAATAGCACCCAAGGCTACTACTGCCCCTTGGGATTGTTCTCTTGCAAATGGGTAGTAGCGCCCACTTTAAGAAATGTTGGTAGTTTAGGATATAGTAAGATGATGTGGAAGCTTTTATGGAATTAGCATTGTGGAACCCATTCAAAACCATCAGCCTCATCAAAGCTATATATTTGAGGAAATAAAATAGGATAGTGCAAGATGGAATGCTAAATAAATAACAGAATGTTTTAAAGCAGAGATGGAAGTGTGTCATGGATATTTGTTGTCACCATTCTTATTTCTTTTGGCAACATATTGATTTATGGAGACCACCACACAAGAATAAAAAGAAATATAATTTTATGGAGGCTGACTACGTAAGCAACTGGAGGATCTGGATTTTGCTGATAACATTGCACTCCTCAAACACAGTCACCACCAAATGAATGACAAGCTACCGGCTCTCTCAAGATGGGACTACAGATTAATATTAATAAAACAAAGATGATGGCATACAACACATACCACAACTGCATGCAAATTGAACAAGCACCATTCAAAGAAGTGGATCACTTTACATACTTAAATATCATTATTAACTAGGGAGGAGGAGTGAGAGAGATGCTATATAGAGTATAAACAAGGCAAGAACTGCTACCAAAAAAAAAATTACACAAAAACAAGCACCAAACTAAGGTTATTTAATACTTGTGGGAAATAGTCCTATTATATGGCTCAGAGATGTGAATGTTTGCTGAATAATACAAGCTAACAAAGGGTACAGACATTTGTAAAAATGACTGTCTGAGGAAAATTGTGAACATCAGAGGGTTTAACAATATCAGAAATTAAGAAATTAGGGAACAGGACAAGGGTTGATTGAGTGTGTGTGTGCATTTATATAATCTGTCCTAATCTAATCTAATCGATCGTTCGCCTGAAGTATTGTCTTTATCTGCAATGTCATATCCTGTATAAATTTTACTGTCTTTTGTAATTCTTGTAGTGGCCCATATAGTTTTGTCTGTAGTGTTGTATCTATGGGTCAGTGGATTTTCCTCGGTCAGCTATATTCAGTGCAGTCTTGAAGTATGTATTCAGCAGTCTGGGGTGCCTGTCCACATTTACATGTAGTTGATTTGCCGATCCTGAATTTTGTATACATGTGACTGTAGAGTCGATTGTGTCCTGTTCTGAGGCGTATAATGATAACTTGTTCCAATCTATTCATATTACGACAGGCATCCTGATTTGGGGCTTGTGATCTTCTGATTGATTTGATTATCTGTTTCTTCTGATGGTATGTAACTGGTGCATCAGGTTGTGTGCCTGTTGCACCTTCCTTTGCCAGCTGATCTGCTCTCTCATTTCCTGGTTTTAAACAGTGAGATGGGATCCACTTTGCAAGTCACAAGGCGACTGTGGTGCTTGCAGAGTTCAGTCAATAAGGTCTGTACATGTGGCAATTTTCTGGATTGTAGAGACTGGAGTGCTGATCTAGCATCTGTCAAAAACACTACAGACTGTGGGCTAAGATTACTATTTAGTAGTTTTTTCTATTGCCAACTTTATTGCTTGGATTTCTGCATCGCAATTGTGACAATATTTCCCTGTTGCTATTTTATTCATATCCCTAGTGTTACTTGGGTATTCTATGTATGCTCCTGCTCCCCCATTCTTTACTGCATACTGTGCTGGTTCATCTGTGTACATACGAATCCATACGGTTTGTGGGTAATCTTCATTCAAGAAACTGAGACTTATTGTTTTACGCTGTATACTTTTCTGTTCATCCTTGTAAAGTATTCCTTTCACTTCTGTCCGTATTTGTATTGACAATCCTGATTCCTCTGTCCAGGGAGTCTGTTCTGGTATGGGCAGTAGGGGTTAACAACTCTTGGTATGTCTGATATTTGTCTACAAATTCGCTTGGCTTAGTGGATAATACTGGTTCTCTTAAGCCGTCCCAAAGCAATATTTTGGAATTAATCCTTCATTGGATGTCTCGGCATGCATGCACATTTTTCTGCCTGTATCAGCACCTTTGTGTCTCTGCGTTCTATCAGTGCTGGTATCCTCCACAATTTCTCCATCTCCAGTATTGGTGTTGATTTCATTGCTCCTGTGATAACCCAAGTGCCTGGTTTTGTACTTTATCCAGCTCTTGCAGTGTGGTGTTTGATGCTGAGCACCATGCAGATGATCCATATTCTAAATGTGGGGGTATACTCAGTTGGTAAACTTTACTGAGTATTCTCCCACTCGCACCCCATGTGGTTACACACAGCTTTCTTACAATAGCCAACTACTTCCTTGCTTTTTGGTTTGCCTTATTTATCTGCTGTTTCCAAGTTAGTTTGTTGTCAAATGTAACTCAAAGATAAGTAGCTTGTATGTCTTCTTTCACAGACTCATTGTTAATGTAGATAGCTCCTGCTTTTTGTTTTGGGGAGAGAGTGAAAAGTGCAATACTTGTCTGTATTGATGCTAATACACCATCAATTTGTCCATGAATTCAGTGTATTCATAGCTCTTTGCAACAGATTGGAGGCCACTGCTACATACTCCTCTGTGCACCACATTACCAGGTCATCTGCATACATTGCCACTTTGATACCATGTGATAGTTCAGTAACTAGGTCATTGACAAAAAGTCTTTTGTCTTCTGAAATTGATATCAACGCTGCCTTGAATGTTGCTGTGCCATTTTTTGTTCTCTCTGTACTACTATCTGCAGCCAGATCCTCCCAGTTTCTTTCACTGATAGAGACTTCACTCAAGGAAGCCCTGCAAACATCCTTAAGATCATCTTGAGTAATGTAGGTGGGTAACCAACATTTTCCAGCACCCTGTATAGATCCACTCTGCTCATGGTGTCAAAAGCCCTTGTGAGGTCAGCGAAAGCTATAAATAGAAGTCTTCTTTGTTCCTTGCATTTCTCCTGCAGTTGGCATAGAGTAAAAATCATATATCGTGGTTGACCGTCCAGCTGTAAATCCACATTGGGTTTCAGGAAGGATATGTTCTACCAGTTGATATAGGTGCTATAGAACAATTCTTGCAAATGCCTTTCCAATTATACTCAGGAGGGAGATACCTCTATATTTGTTACAATTATCCTTGTCTCTTTTATTTTTATATAATGTTACAATCTTAGTATCTTTTATGTGCTGGGGTACATCTCCAATTCTCCAACATTGGACAAGGAGTTTTTAGTGGTGAGGCAGGAGTGTTTCAAGATTTTCCTTGAATACTTTGGGATATTGCCGTTACAAGATGTTTTACCACTTGAGAAGTCATGGATGACATCATGAAGTTGCTTCTCAGTGGACTCATTGTCCAGTTCGGTTAGCATTGAATATTTTGGGACCAGCTGGTCTATGAGTGGGCTTGCTGGTCTGTCATCAGAACAGAGACTTGAGTAATGTTCGATCCATCTTTCCAGCTGTTTAGTTTTGTCACTGATTTGCTCACCATTTGCGTCTTTTAAGGGAGCAATTTTTTAGATGTTTAGGCCTAGAGCAAGAGAGCTAGAGTTCACTAGAGCTTTATGTTGTTATACATTGTTCGTAAATGGCTTAGCTCAGCAGCTTTCTGTATCGTAAAACACAGATTTGACCAGTATTCATTCGCACATCTCTTTTATTCCCGTTGTACCTCTGCTCTTGCTTGTTTGAATTATCTTTTGTGTTCTGGCATGAGTAATTTTTTATGGTCAAGAAAGGCTTGTTCTTCTTCTCTACAAGAGGTATTGTTGTTGTTGCGTTCGCCAGTTTTCAACTCTGACGAAGTCCCTAGAGACTAGGAACTGAATTTTGTGTGTTAATATATTTTTCCCTGACAGCCATTTGCACAGGGGTCCCTCGCCGCACAGGCAGATAACTCCGACTTCGGAGGTACTCATGTTTTTTCCATCGATGAGTAACTGACGTTTCAAGCCGGGTCTCGCTGCTGAGACCAGGGGTGGTTGTCGCAGAGAGAAATCATAAATAAAAATTCCAACCGGTGGAGCCGAGATTTGAACCCACAACCTCTCTGTCCTGAGGCCAGCGTCCTGCCTCGAGACCAACCAGTCCCCCATGGACTTGGAATATGAGGAAACTGCAACAAGGAACACTTTTCATGCATAGTCTGCAATTGTTCCTGCCACCTATCCACCATATACCAGAAGTTCACATCCTCCCGAAAGTGATGATCGTCATATTTCTTTAAAAATATATAGCGCTTGATGATGTTAGGCCATCGTTGTTGACTCCAATTTCGAACATATAAACACACAGTTAGTCATCAGATTATCCCCATCGCACATCAAACAGCAGACCGTAAGATTAGCGTAATGCCGGTCTAGGGATCTACGATGAGCCATTACGATGACGTAGCACACATAATGGCGCAAGCAAGAGGTATGCGTTTCATCGAGTTTTCTTGAACCCAATCCTTGGTGGAGTGTTTTCTTTTCTTAAAGAAGAGATTGCACAATCAAGGATGTGCAATTTCAGTTGATTCCATTAATCATTTATGTTGTTTAGGTCTTCTGTTTTCTCTGTGCATTTCTGGGCATTCTTGAATATGAAGTGGTTGTCGGGTAATTTTGTTGCAGCGATATTAATCATTGGCCTGGATGGTTCTCTAGATATGTAGATCCTTTGGGTGGTTGCTTTTACTTTACTTGACAAGTGCATGGTCTGTGTCACAGTTTGCGCTATGATATGCTCTGTTTATTGTAACATTATTTAAGTGTTGTTTCCGAACTAGAACAAAGTCCAGCTGGTGCCAATGTCCAGAGCATGGGTGGCGCCATGTTGCTTTTTATCAGTTCTTAACACTGAAAAAAGTATTAGTAGCACACAAGTTGTTATGGGAACAATTTCTAGAAGTCTCTGACCATTATAACTCATTTTGCCAATGCCATGATGACCTAGACATAATGGCCATTAATGATGGTCACATCCAATCCTGGTTGAGTAATAGATTGTGAAAAGAATATGGAGATTGATTTGGATATACACTAAGAAAACCTGATGTCAGTATAACATTATAGCAATTATCCTGAAACCAACAAGGAAAGACAAAAAAAAGGGAAGGTACAAAAATACAAGGAAAAGAGTAATCATGAAAATTCTTAAGGACATTGGCTTTGATTGGACAGAAATAGAGAAAATGTTCAAGAATAGGGATGGTTGGTGAAACATTGTGTCTGGCCTATGTTCCAAAAGGGGACCTGAAAGGCTGATTGATTGATAGTATTCTTCTTCTCGGAGGAAATGGGTGGTCCAGAGGTAAGATGCTGATCTCTGGATAGAAAGGTCCTGGGTTCGATTCCCACCGCTTTGGTGCCACATAAGTTTGGTATTAACCATGTGTTCTATTAATTTTCCTGTATATACTGAGTAAACTGATGAGTACTTTCCTTTCCTCTAAATTCTTGATATCTTTCTGTGCCTGTGACACGCCTTTTCTAACTGCATTTAAACATCATAAGCTTTCTTTTTTTTATTTATACTCAGTCATGTTTGCACTTCATTTGTTCTTTTGTCTTCTGTAGGCAATTTCTTATTCTTTACCAATTTTTTGTTCTTATGATGCAAAATTATTATTGTTATCATCTGAATATTCATCACTTATTGCATTCTTCAAATATGCAAAATATCAGTATGGTTTGTACAAAGTGATCCAACCACAACAGGTAGAGTTGATACACATTGCTATGGACAGGAGACTGTGAAAAGACATGATTGTCTTCAAATACTAATCGGCTGCGCATGAAGAAAAAGCAGTGAAATAAAAATCATTTTGTATCCAATGGTTTTTAGTTTGGGTTGACCTCTCAACTATGACTACCTTTTTTTTCCACCAAGTCTCTGAAAATGAGTACTAGCTATTTTTTTTTAGGATCGGCGTTGATGACCTGTCATGGTGTTAACCACATTATCTACGAATGTAGCAGTCATCATAAGAATACATAGACGCCGATATATATATATATATATATATATATATATATATATGAAAGGCAACGCAGGAGTGGAACATGTAATGGGGAGAGAAGGCTGTGATACTACAAGCCAGAATGGAGAAAGATTAATAGAATTATGTTTAATAGAAAATTTAGTTATAGGTGGGACATTATTTCCACACAAAAATATTCACAAAATAACGTGGATATCTCCTGATGATAGAACCTTGAATCAAATTGACCACCTATGTATTAAACAACAATTCAGATCATCATTGATAGATGTAAGAGCATACAGAGGTGCTGATGTTAATAGTGACCACAACCTGTGCATTGGGAAAATAAGATTAAAATTTAAAAGCCAATAGAAGAGAAGAGATCAACTACACATCAAATTGATAGTCGTAAACTGAAAGATGAAGCCATCAAGAAAAATTTTAACGTAGAAATATGTAATTGTTATGCAGCACTTGCTGAAATAGACTTAGATATCAATGAAATGTGGGACTCAAAGAGCAAAATACTAATGACAGCAGCAGAAGCAAGTGCCGGACTGAAGAAAATGGAAAAACGAGCTTGGATTTCAGACACTACATGGAAATACATCAAAGAAAGAAAAGAAGATTTCTTTTTGTAATGAAATGTAAAATGTAAAATTTACATTGTAAAAAAGATGCTGACAAACACCTATACATCCAGTGGAATACCAATTCTAGACAAATCTGGATTAATGCTAACAACTAACAACGAGCGCAGACATAAAAGCCCATTGGGCGGAACACTTCAAAGAAATTCTTAACCGTCCACTACCCCACAGTTTAATAGATTTTGAAGCTGAAACACTAGCAGCAGAATTAGATATAAATTTAGATGACTTCACCTTGAGCGAAATAGAAACCACCTTAAAGCGTATGGCCAATAACAAGGCTGCTGGAGAGGATAAGTTAACAGCTGAGATACTCAAGGCAATTGATAGCCATAATTTAATACATCTCCAGAAAATGTTCAACATCATTTGGAAAGCAGAAAAGACGCCTCATAAATGGAAAAAAGGAATCATTGTTAAGATTTAAAAAAAAGGACAATCTTAGAGATTGTAACAACTGGAGAGGCTTGACTCTTTTGTCAGTTGCCTCAAAGTTATTCTGCAAAATCATCCTAAATAGAATAAAGGATTCAATAGATACAGTAATGCGTGAAGAACAGACTGGGTTTAGAAAAGGGAGAAGCTGCCTTGACCACATTTTTACTCTACGACTTATATTGGAAGAACACACTGAAAAGCAAAAACCTTTTGTACTTAACTTCATTGACTTCAAAAAAGCATTTGACAGTATTCATCGAGATTCTTTGTGGAAAATTCTGAAGCAATATGGCTTACCATAAAAAATCATAAATATTATTAAAGACATGTATGATGGTTACACATGTGCAGTTCGAACAGAGGAAGGACTGAGCGAATGTTTCACAGTAGAAACTGGGGTTAAACAAGGATGTCGCCCTTGTTATTTGGAATTGTTATGGACTTCATAATGAAGAAATGCTGCACTGGTAATAAAGGCATCGAATGGATACAAGGAGACCATTTGGAGGACCTTGACTTTGCTGATGACATAGTTCCCATCAGCAGTCAGATAAAAACGATGCAGGAAAACACAAATGAACTATCATCAATAGCCAGCAAAATTGGGCTTGAGATCAGTCATGAAAAGACTAAAGTCATGAAAATTTTAATTCCAACAGATGACAAAATATACATGGAAAACAAACCAGTAGAAGAGATCGATCACTTTATCTATCTTGGAAGTCACATTGATCGAGAAGGGGATACAAGTAAAGAAATTAGAATCAGAATAGCTAAAGCAGCAATGTCTTTCAGAAGCCTTGAAAAGTTGTGGAAATCAAAACTCATCAGCACAAACACAAAACTTAGACTGTACCAATCAAATGTACTATCAACCCTTACGTATGCGTGCGAAAGCTGGAAAACAAAAAGAGATATAGAAACAAAGTTGAACGCATTCGAAAATAAATGTCTAAGGAAAATACTTGGTATAGTGTGGAATGAATTCAAAACAAACGAGGAAATTAGAGAAATCGCCAATCAACCACTAATATCCTCAGTAATAAAGAAAAGACAATGGTCATATGTTGGACATGTGATGAGAAGAGATAATAACCGAATAGCAAAGCAAGCCCTCATGTGGGAAACAACAGGTAAGAGGAAAAGAGTTAGACCCAGAGAGACACTGAGAAGAACTGTGCTGTTTTCTTGTCTAATGTCCATGTTTCTGCACCATACAGGAATATTGAGATGCAACATTTTGCTATTCTTAGTTTTAGTCCTGGTGTTATTTGTTTTGATGTTACTATATTCTTCATTTCATTAAAATTACCTTTTGCCATACCTATTCTTTCGTTATTTCAGTTATACATTTTCCATGGGAAAATTGAAAAAAAAATTGAAAAAATGGTATAGTAAAAGCTTTACGTGATTAGTTGACAACACAGATTTGAACAACGTTTCGGCCCAGTAGGCCTTCAGCAGGAACAAACAAACAACACGCACACACAGATATGTAAGTAAATAAAACTAATCCGACATAGCTAACTAGTAACGAAACATCCAAAACAAAATAATCAAAATTGGTTAAAGAAAAGAAAAATGACTTCCCTGTGTCGTGGACCGTGGTCAGAATGGGAAAAGGGCGAGTCATGCGGGTGTAGCTGTAATTATACCCTCTAGTCAGGTGAAGGGTTCTAAAAATACATGAGCGGGGGGAACGCTGTCTAGGTAACCTCGACTGCAAAGACACTGACAATGTCTAAAAGTATCTAAGGGCCCATAAATACATGTATACACACACACAGATGCGTGTATACATATATACATGTACAAACAGACATGCACCTACTTATACATACATATGCATACATACCTGCACACACATACAAGCATGTGTATATATATATATATATATATATATATATATATATACACCCATACATATGTACACACACATGCATGTGCACACCCATACAGGGACAATCATATATGTGTAGAAATGTGTGCATAATGCACATATCACCAGAAGAGTACACACCGGGGTCAGTGTGGAAAAACAGAGGAGAAAGAATCATCATCATCATGTGCCATACCGGTTGGCGAGGGTGATCATGTCCCTCCACAATCTTCTATCTACAGTGCATCGTATCAGTTCTTGTTGTTGACTGTTTTCCATGCCATGACACCAAGCTATCCAGTATTTTCTCTCTTTGTTGACCGCGATCTCTCTTTCCTTTATTTTGCCAGTTGTAACCAAGTATTCCAACTGTCCTCTTCTCATGATGTGCCCGAAAAATGTTGATTGCTTCTTTCTGATGTTTTTTAAGAACTCCCTTTTTGTGTTGGCCTCTTTGAGAACTTCCTCATTGGTCTTTTCAGCTGTCCACGGAACTTTCAACATTCTTCTGAGAAATCCCATCTCTGTAGCCTCTAATCGTCTTTTCATTTGTTTGTCTACTGTCCATGAATTGCTTCCATAGGTCAGAATTGTTCTATATAGCACCGATGAACTCTCTTTCTTCTGGAGAAAGAATAGAACAGTAGAATAACAGGTACTCAAAAGGCTGAGAGTGGGGTACAATAAAAACATATGAGGGGTAAGTAGCACAGAAAAAAGAGGTGTAGGAGAACACCGAAGTGTCTCAATGGGAACTAGTGGAGGTGAGCTATGAATGGCATGGCATAGTAGATTGATTAAAGAGCCCAAACATGGGCAGTAGAGAAGGCTATGTAAAAGGGAAGGAGTAACCAAAAGGGAACTATGTGTACGAGTGTGATACATTCATGCCTCGTGGGGTCAGCGAGCCATACTGGACTATAAGGCAGTTCTCCAAAGCGAATCGGCTGCGGTCGCCAGAGTGACAAAGGACAATACCAGTGATACGGATGTCGTCTTTGCACAAAATCTTTCCACTAATTGTCTTCCAGACTCGCCAATGTACGTCATGTGGCATCGTTGGCATATGATGGCATAAATGATGTTACAGGACACACATGTGAGGCCATGCTTGATCTCTAACCGTCCATTAGGGAATAAGACCGAGTCAGTAGGGAGCACATAGACACAGGTGATACAGTTCCAACCACAAGGGGCCATACCGAAGTGTTGATGATCGGAGCGAGGGAGATGGCTCCTAACCGAATATCTCCCAAATTCCTGTCGCGCTTGAAGACGATCATCAGGGGATCACTGAAGAGTAGACGGGTAGTGAGATCAGAGAGGAGAATGGAGCGGTAGCAGTTGAATATCTTCACAGCAGCTAAATTGTGAGAGTTATAGGTGAGAGGGAAAGCTGGGAGACAATTAGCGGAAAGATTTTGTGAACATCTACAAGATGTTCAACAGAATACTGGCACTCCAGTGTCTTCCCATTTCAATTCCCCAGATCACAAGGGCAAAGATGACATCCATATCACTGGTATTGTCCTTTGTCACTCTGGCGACCGCAGCCGATTCGCTTTGGAGAAACGTCGCATAGTCCAGTATGGCTCGCTGACCCCACGAGGCATGAATGTATCACACTCGTACACATAATTCCCTTTTGGTTACTCCTTCCCTTTTGCATAGCCTTCTCTACTGCCCATGTTTGGGCTCTTTAATCTATCTACTATGCCATGCCATTCATAGCTCACCTCCACTAGTCCCCATTGAGACACTTCGGTGTTCTCCTACACCTCTTTTTTCTGTGCTACTTACCCGTCATATGTTTTTATTGTACCCCACTCTCAGCCTTTTGAGTACCTGTTATTCTACTGTTCTATTATTTCTCCTCTGTTTTTCCACACTGACCCCGGTGTGTACTCTTCTGGTGATATGTGCGTTATGCGCACATTTCTACACATATATGATTGTCCCTGTATGGGTGTGTACATATGTATGGATATATATATATATATAAATATATATACATGCTTGTATGTGTGTGCAGGTATGTATGCATAAATATGTATATGTGTGTATATGTAGGTGTATGTTGATATGTATAATTAGGTGCATGTCTGTTTGTACGTGTATATATGTATACACTCATCTGTGTGTGTATACATGTATTTACGGGCCCTTAGATACTTTTAGACATTCAGTATCTTTGCAGTCGAGGTTACCTAGACAGTGTTCCCCCTGCTCGTGTATTTTTAGAACCCTTCACCTGAACAGAGGGTATAATTACAGCTAGACCCGTG
Organism: Megaustenia siamemsis; assembly: GCA_032433765.1. Classification (NCBI taxonomy): domain Eukaryota; kingdom Metazoa; phylum Mollusca; class Gastropoda; order Stylommatophora; family Ariophantidae; genus Megaustenia; species Megaustenia siamemsis. The sequence continues at coordinate 96,897,693 of JAVIAB010000092.1, forward strand.
TGACTCACCCTTTTCCCGTTCTGACCACGGTCCACGACACAGGGAAGTCATTTTTCTTTTCTTTAATCAATTTTGATTATTTTGTTTTGGATGTTTCATTACTAGTTAGCTATGTAGATTAGTTTTATTTACTTACATATCTGTGTGTGTGTGTTGTTTGTTTGTTCCTGCTGAAGGCCTATTGGGCCGAAACGTCGTTCAAATCTGTGTCGTCTATTAATCACGTAAAGCTTTTACCATACCATTTTTTCTAATTTTTTTTCAATTCTCCCTCACATTCAGCTTTACTGCAGCTTCACATTTTTATGCATTCATTTGCATTTCTTTGCCTTAACCCCATACATTTTCCATCACTGGTTATAGTATATCCCAGGTAGTTGTAGCTGTGAACTGTCTCAAGATGTATTCCTTCATCTTTGATATTTATTTGTAGGTCTTGAGAATTTTCTATGTTTATGATCATAGTTTTAGTCTTTTTGATATTCATATCTAGTCCATATTTTTTGCTTGTCATGTTTATTTCATTAAGTAATTGTAGATCTTTAGGATTTTCTGCTAGTAGTACAATATCATCAGCATATCTTAGGTTGTTTATTATCTTTCCATTAATATTTAGGCCTGGCATCTGTGTGATGTTCTTAAAGATTTGCTCAGTGTATAGATTGAACAAGCTTGGTGATAGGATGCATCCTTGTCTTACTCCTCTTTTTATATCAATGGGTGTAGAGTTCTACTTGTTATATTTTATTATTGCTGTTTGCTCCCAAAACAAATTACATATTAGCTGTATATCTGTATCGTCCAGATTTATATCTTTTAGGCAATCTATAAGTTGATTATGTTGTATTCTATCAAAAGCTTTGGTGTTGTCTATGAAGCAGGCATATATTGGTTTGTTTACTTCTATGTTTTTTTTAAATCAATGTCCTCATGCTAAATATGGCTTCTTTTTCCCACTGTTTTTCCTAAATCCAAATTGCTGCTCATCTAATTCAGTATTGATTTTATTCAATCAATAATTTGAATCCTTCCTGTATAACTTTAAGTCATTTTTTTTTACCTGGCTCATTAGGCTTATTGTCCTAAAATCACTGCATTCGACTACACCATTCTTTTTAAGTAATGCAATGACAGTTGATGTTTTAGTTCATTTGGTATGTATCCTGTATGGTATATATCATTGCATATGTCTGTGATCACTTCAATGCCAAAATCTTCTAGTGCTTGTATCATCCCTATCTGTATATTGTCAGGTCTTGCTGCTTTTCCCTTTTTCATTGTTTTTATAGCTTTTTCTACTTCAGATTTCAGGAATATATAGCTGGACGTTAATTTTACTTATATATACTGTACTGTATTACCAGCAGAAAATTCTAAAGATCCACAACAATTACTATAATAAATAAACATGACAAGCACAAAATATGGATTAGATATGAATATCAAAAAGACTATAACTATGATCATAAACAAAGATAAAAATCAAAACCTACAAGTGGATATTGAAGTTGAAGGAATAGACCTGGAGATAACCTCAGAGCTACAACTACCTTGGACATACTATAAACAGTAATGGAAAATCTGAAACTGAAATAAACAAAAGAGTAGGAATGGCAAAAAGTAATTTTAATGCCATGAAAAATATACTAACATCAAAACAAATAACACCAGGGTTAAAACTAAGAATCTTCTCAACATTCCTGCATGGTGCAGAAACATGTCAATGTTTCTGCACTATGGGCATACAGACAAGAAAATAGAATAGAAAATTGAAACTTTTGAAATGTGGATTTATAGAAAAATAGGAAGAATTGGATGGAACGAAGAAAACAAATGATGAAGTTTTAAAACAACTAAAAATTAAAAGAGAACTACTAAACACAATTCAAACAAAACAAATAAGATTTTTGGGGCATGTTAAAAGACACAGCAGCCTACTAAAAGTAATCTTCTTCTTTCCTTCGTCTTTTGCTCTTCTGTTTGCCTCTGCTGCTATTTTGGTTCCATGTTTCTAATATTGCGTCAATCTATTTTTTCCGTGGTTGGTCTGGTGTTTTCACAACCTTTATTGAAGGCTTGTTGTGTTTGTCTTCTGATCTTTCTGCCTTGTCACGTGGCCAAACCATTTTATTTGTTGTTTCTTTATATATTCTATGGCGGGGTTATTCCTACCTTTTTTTTTCAGTTCTTCACTTCTGATCTTATCTCTTAGGCTATTTCCTGTATTTCTTCTAACACATTTAATCTCAGCAGAGGTTATTTTTTTTATTGTTCTTGCATCTAGGTTACATGACTGGTATTGGTAGCAAATCGTTGGGATGAAGATTGTATTTTTTTTTTTTAAAAGTAAAGTAATCTGGGAGGAGAAGATACACGGTAAAAGAGGCAGAGGCAGACCAAGACTAACATTGACAAGTAACTTCAAAAGATGGACAAGTCAACCTATGACAACCTGCACTTTCAAAGCAAGAGACAAAGCAGAATGGTGCTCCAAGGTAGCCAGCCTTCGATGCGGAGACGGCACTCAATGATGATGATATATATATATATATATATATATATATATACACACATAGTTAACAAGCGGATACAATTAATTTTTTTTACATTTTTACCAATGTCTTACTTAATATTTTCTTTATATAAAATTTAAGATGTTCATGTTACTCATTAGAAAACATAAACTTGTTAAAAATGAAATTAATTCAAAAATTGTATTTTTTTCTCTATTTAGGGAATCTCTAAAGCAGATTGCTTGTGTATGCTTCGGTGTACTATCGATGCTGCTTGTGACTGTGGCTTTTGATTAAGTAATATCTGACTGCATTCACTAACTGAAATCTTGCATATAGTTACAAGACTGAGATTGGTCATGCTGAATTTTACTGTAAGACATTGAAACCTATTTCCACATATTTTTAAAAAATGAAGTGTAAAATTACAAATGAATGTTTGTTGCAACACACTTGTTTACAAATCCAAGAATTTAAAAGTGTGATATTGTTGTAATGAATGTATGATAGTTTTCTAGTTAATGAAACTAGAAGCTACCATAATGCAATTAAAGACAAGTAAATATTAATCTTATGTAATGTTTTTCTCAAATACAGCATAATCCAGTTATAGCGAGATCCTTGGGACCATTGAAATATTGTCATTATAGCAATATCTTGTTATATCCAGTTTGTGTTAAATAATAAGGGAATGTACTCTGTAAGCTTTAGAAAAAGGGTGAGGAGTTACATCCCTTGCAAATAATGTGATATTGTGTAATCCCTAGGCTTAACAATAATGTCTTGACATTGTGTGTGTGAGTGCATGCATGTGAGCAAGAGAGAGAGGAGTGATTTTTTATTTTTGTTGTTGTTTTTTCTGGAAAAATCCCAATGCGAGAGGTACAAAGCCTAGGTCTTTCAACTCTTAACTTCGCTGAGAATGGTTTCCCTAGGTTTAATAATAAAGAGTCAGTTGTACATTGTTTTGGGACTTTCATTGCCATTGCGAAATCATCTACAAGGCTCTCAATAAAGTTTAATTTTGTCAGTGCGGCAGAGCTGTCATACTGTTGCATGAAAAACATCCAAAGGGTTTCTGTTATTCTAATATGCTCAAATTATATACATTAGAATATGCACATGCTATACTATTCACATCTCTCCTCTACTAGACCACACTGCAATACTTTAGCTGTTCCCTGTATTTCTTGTGCCTGGGCTGCTTACATGTACCCCGTGCGCACTAACGTTCATTTTCCTTCTGGCCACAGCGTAGGGAAGACATTTTATTTTTAGTTCTAATTCTAGTTCAAAATTATATTATTATTTTTTAAATTTTAAATACATATCTGTGTGTGTTGTATGTTAGTTACTACTGAAGGCCTATTGAGCCAAAATGTCATTCTGAATTGTGTTGTCCACTTATTACGTAGAGCTTTAACCATACCGTTTTTTTTTTTTTAATATATTTTTTTTCATTTCTCCTTAAATAAGCTTTACTGCATCTTCATATTTTATGCATTTCTTTGCCTTGATCCTACTTTTTCCCCAACAGCAGCTCTGTTCTCCAAGATGTTTTGTGCAATGTCCTGTGTTGAAAACTCCGCAGTTGAGACAGAAATTTCATCCACTGACAGGTACTCAAGGGTCATACGACCTGGAGATCTCTCAAGCGATCAAACAGGTTATAGATGTCTTTGCAATCAGCAGCTGCTGTGGGTGATAGAGGCTCACCAATAGAGTCATTATGTACTGTGACATCTGTGGTGGTGAAACCTGCTTTGAGAAAGCATTTGGTGATGATATTGATTTTCATGTCATCCCACACAGCAGTCAACACCTTAAAGAAGATCTACATTTAAATGACAATCAGAGCTCCCATCGCTTTGTAAGACAGAAACACATTTTTTTCATAATTCTCTCCTTGTAAAGCATTTTTAAAGACTGAATGATGCCCTGATCCTAGGTTGCCACTCACTTGACATGTCTGAAGGCAGGAAGACCAAAGAAATAGCTCTCAAACGTGATAAATGTGGATAAGCGGAGAAATTGTCCACAATAAGTGCAATACGTCTTCCCTGCAGCAATAATTTTCTGTCCAGCTTGCACACCCATTGTTTAAATATTGACTAGTCATCTGTGATTTTTTGTTAAACATGTGCTTTGTCAGCAGTGTTCTTATATTTTTCAAACAATATAACTTCTCAAATTTTCCTATTGTGAGCAAGAGCAGCTTGTCACCAATTCATGTTGGCAATGATCAAAATAGAGACTCTTTCTTTTGGAATGCAGAGTGCATTCAACATCTTCGTAATCTGGCTTTCTAATTTTTTTTTTCTATTCTGCTCAAAACCACCACTTATAAACAATAACATAATGTTGTTTCTGTCCTTCAGGATAGTATGCAGTATGCTTGAAAGAAAATCATGCTCCCTGCACATATCTACTTTTGATTTTAACTTTTTGTCCACTTTCTCTATCAATATCATTTTTGTTTCTAGTGATATGCACTTGTATTTCTTGTCAGTATTTGACGCCTTCATGATAACAAATTTAATTGATTGTAAATTGGTATGAACAAGCTTGTAGAGAATACTACGTGGCAACACAATATACACACTAGCAGGAAAGGTGCATACTGTTAACAGTTTTATTTTGGCTAGGCAAATTTTATAAAATGTGTTATAACCGATTTGCAGACACGGTAATAACGCATTATAAAAGATTTTTTTAAAATATAGGATAAAGGGAAAAAAATTAGGGTATTTAAAAAATGTATTATATCAGGATTCTTGTTATAACTGGTCTCGTTATAAGTGGATTCTACTGTAGTATGAGTTTTGTGTTCGCAAATTATGACATGATTCAAATAAAGCATTTTATATTTATGAATGACTCCTGTAGATAACAATTGAATACATTTTTTTTTCTTTTAGGGGGGGGGGGGGGGGGGGGTGTGTGTGTCAGCAAATGTTAATTTTGGATTATGCACATTCAGCAGAACATATTTGATGAGGGCTATTCATAAAGTTCCAGAGCTAAATTTTTTGGAGTAAAAAACCAACTAGTTAGCTTTATTTTCTTCAAAGTAATACCTTAGTACTTCTATGTGTTTCTTCCAGCATTCTTGCCAAAGATGAAAGCATCATTGGATAGCTCTTGTTTTTTTGTAATAACCCTTATTTGTCTCATCATGTTGGTTTGACTCTTTTCAATTTAATCATATTGGTGATTTTTTTGTTGTTTTCTTAAATTATGGGACAAAAATAACATTGAGCAAAGTATGAAAGAATCACGGAGAGTGTGTGAGCAATGTAATATTGTCTTTTGCTTGTAAGCAGGTGCATCATCATGGTGTGATTCACCTTATGGCATGCTGCTCCTCAGGATGCTATCTGAGTACATCATTGTGGATACATTTCAAGCAAGATTGTTTTGTAGAATTCATTATTCACATTCTATGATGACATACTTATGATGAACCAGTTCATCAGTGACAAAGAGTATAATATACATGAACTTGGCATTGGTCAACCTTGGTGGCGAGTGGGGTGTGCACTTTTGAACCAAGAATACCACTCATACGTTTTAGATCAATTTAAGCACTCTTGGAAAGTCTATTGCATTATATCAAAAGTTTCTGAAGCAGTTTTTCATAGATAAAGCAGAAATTTACTAAATGTACACATACTGCTGAATATTAACGTACATTTTTATAAATCTGACGAATGCTCAAGTGCATGTTCACTTTAAGATTTCCACAGGGGGATTTGGGCTTCTGGTTTGCATGTAAATTGGTGCATAGTTGTCATGTGCGCTGATGCCACTTTGTTACATATTATAGCTTCCAGGGAAAACATCTCAGAAGAAGTCTCAGAATATTTTGAACAGCCCTTATTGCCTTATACAAATTGTCAGCCTGATTCATTTTTTTGATATTCACACACAAAATTATTTTAGTTTGATATGCTATATCATTGTTTGACAGTGACATTTGCATGGGAAGAGAACTGACTCTATCTTCTAAAAACTACAGTTTAATATGGTGACATTTAATATTTCACTTCTTATACATGTTATGGGACATCCTTTACTTTACTATTTTCAGAAGACTGCTAAATAATTCAGCACTAATGTTCCATAAGAAAAACTTGTGAAAGTCCTAATAGTCTATCTATCTATTGACCTTTCGAGCCGTAACCGGCCCATAGGGCGTAGACCAAGATACACCTTCTCCTATATGAATTTTTGTTCTAGCAGTTTTCTTTTAAAGATATTTATTAAATCTCGCCATCTGTCTCTGTTCTGTGCAAGCAGTTCTATCTCATTGAGGGAGCCGATTCCTGCTGCTCTTGCCTCTCTCATCAATGTTCTTCTCAGTGTCTCCCTGGGTCTTCCTCTTTTTCTTTTACCTGTTGTTTCCCATATGAGGGCTTGCTTTGCTATTCGATTATTATCTCTTCTCATCACATGTCCAACGTATGACCATCGTCTTTTCTTTATTACTGAAGATATTAGTGGTTGATTGGCGATTTCTCTAATTTCCTCGTTTGTTTTGAATTCGTTCCATTCTATACCAAGTATTTTCCTTAGACATTTATTTTCGAATGCGTTCAACTTTGTTTCTATATCTCTTGTTGTTTTCCAGCTTTCACACGCATACGTAAGGGTTGATAGTACATTTGATTTGAATAGCCTAAGTTTTGTGTTTGTGCTAATGAGTTTTGATTTCCACAACTTTTCAAGGCTTCTGAAAGACATTGCTGCTTTAGCCAGTCTGATTCTAATTTCTTTGCTCGTATCCCCTTCTCGATCAATGTGACTTCCAAGATAGATAAAGTGATCGATCTCTTCTACTGGTTTGTTTTCCATGTATATTTTGTCACTTGTTGGAATTAAACTTTTCATGACTTTAGTCTTTTCATGATTGACCTCAAGCCCAATTTTGCTGGCTATTGATGATAGTTCATTTGTGTTTTCCTGCATCGTTTTTATCTGACTGCTGATGAGAACTATGTCATCAGCAAAGTCGAGGTCCTCCAAATGGTCTCCTTGTATCCATTCGATGCCTTTATTACCAGTGCAGCATTTCTTCATTATGAAGTCCATAACAATTCCAAATAACAAGGGCGATAAAATACATCCTTGTTTAACCCCAGTTTCTATTGGGAAACATTCGCTCAGTCCCTCCTCTGTTCGAACTGCACATGTGTAACCATCATACATGTCTCCTAATAGTACTTTGCCTATAATTAAACACAATAAAAAACAATTTGGATGTTTAAGTTTTCGCAACAAAATGAAACAAAGAACTAACTTTTCAACTGAAAGGTTTTCAACTGTGGTGTAAACAAACAATACCGGATACAAATCCTTAAAAATCAGAGAAAACTAGACTGAACAGCAGCACTAGTGCCATTTTGTAAGTGCAAAAATTAGATGTTATTTAGCAACAAAAGACGAAAGACAGAAAGATGAAAAACAATTGCCTTATCTTCAATGGCAGTAGAATAAGACTCGAGACCAACAAAGAAAAGACATTAGTATTGAAAAATCAAATTACTTTGAAAGTCAAATTATACTTGGAAGGTGAAGGTAAATCAGTGGAAGCAATAGATCAGTTTGCATATCTCTTAAGTTGCATATATCAAGGAGACATAGATGGATAATCAGAACTAGAATAGAAATAGCAGCTATGACTTTCAGAAACCTCAAGAAAATATAAACATTAAAAAAATTCTAAGCATAAATATAAAGCTTAGAATATTCAGCTCGCATGTATTACCCACCTTTGCTTATACTTATGAGACCAGGAAAATACTGAAAGAAATGGAGAATAAGCTAGCTGCATTTTAAAGCAAAAGTTCTAGGAAAATACTTAATCGACAGATAATCCTCATTGAACATCAGACAACTCCATAAGTGCTTGGTTCCCCTTTTTAATATATCCCTCAGTGCGTAACAAATGACAGCCCCAGTTCTGTGCTGAGTTACCAGTCTTCTTTGACTCCTGGCAGTCTATTCAAAGTTGTAGATTCACATTCATTGCCTGAATCAATAACTCATCCTGCCTCTTGAGAGCACTGAGAATGTCCATTGATCATTGTTATTGTTATTGGCTATGGAAGGCCTCGGTCTCACAGCAAACGAATTAAAATCCATAATTGCTCAACCGCCCGTGCCAGTGGAATCATCCGAATTACCAACTCATCTCCCAAACAAAGAAAGGTAACTGTAGTCCCCATCGCAGCAGTCTCAGCACACGCCAAAAGACATAAGGCGAAACCGCGCAGAAAGTGAACACAGCCAACTGTTCCCCGTCATACGATATCATCATTCATCGCAAACAAGCGGGATATCGAAGCAGGATCAAAACGGATGAGACACACAGCTCACGGTGTGCACAGAGCACTTAACTCAGTAGCTCCTGCAACAAGCCGGACTTGGAATATGAGGAAACTGCAAGAAGGAACACTTTTCAGACATAGCCCTCAATGGTTCCCGCCGCCTATCCACCATACACCAATGGGAGTTTACGTCCTCCCGAAAACGATGATCGTCGTAGCACCTGATGATGTTAGGCCATCATTGATGACTCCAATTCCAAACATATAGACACACAAGGGTGGTAAGTTATCATTTCCAATCCAACAGAAGCCACGTGACCTGTAGTTAGTAAAAACACAATTGATGATGTTCTCCGCTCCCTTCTTGTAGCTGCCGCCACACAATTCTGATGTCTCATTATCTTGGACATCATTCAAGAACAATGTCAGATGAACATTCCATAGATATGGCTTTGCTGATGAAGTGCTTGGTGCAACAGTTGTATCAATCATACTGGAGGCTCCTGGTCTGTGGTCATTAATATCACAGAAGGCACATGATGTTGTTATATTCAGAATTTCTTTCTGTGGTGTAAATATGTGGCACACACATGGAGCGTGGTCTGTGGTCACAGTAATCCCATTAAAGGCAATTCTAGGGTAGCATGGCATAGCTGTTTCAGAACAGCACAATCCTGTGATGTTTTCTGTGTTCGCTATAAAGCTGCTGCTGCTACCCAATCCTGACCAATTATAGGTGTGGACATTATTCACTTGCAATGACAAAACTGCTTTGTTTACATCATAAACCACTGGAAGCGAATCATTTATGGGATTAATAGTACAATTTATTCTTCCATCGGGGATATCTTCATTGAGTCCCAAAAAAAAAGTCTTTGGTTAAAAAGCACATATGCTTTTGAGTTAAACACAAAATGAGCCCACTTCATAGATTTAAAATGATCCTTGCCAATGTCATCTGTTTGCACAAGTTAGGTCCTTAGCAACCAAGGTCACAAACTAAGCTATCAATTTAACGACTTTATCTACAGCGAAGGTTAACGAACTGTGAACAAACATTTATGTTCAAACCCCTGAATGCATTTTCAAAAATCTGCCAACTCGCCGCAATAATATATATCGTGGTATTCAAATTAAACATTGCTTAGTCCATAGCTCGAATGTAAATAAGCTGCCATTTTGGTGCGTCCCATGACGTCATCTTTCGTCCATTGATCATTATTCTCTTCAACAGCCAAACCAGTGAGTGTGTCTGCTCATCCATTCCTTCCTACACCAGAATGTGCTGCACAAAAATTAAGTGAATTTTATTCAGCTTTGACCTTTTCAAAGACTCCAATCACTGCCTTTGAGCGAAGCCCATTTCTGTCTTCCTGAGCATGCTCATTGAGTCATTGAGAAAGTATATGTGGGTGAAAGTCTGTATCTCAAGCCAAACTTTTACCTTTGCTACTGCCGTGACCACCATCGTTAGACTAGTAAAGGTAAATGCCCGCTATCCTCCTTGACTATTCTCCCTGCGACCTGAGCTGTCAAGGCCCACAAGCCCTGTCTATGCTAAACAATATCTATGTATATGACTGCTTCACCTTCAGAAGAATTCTCAACAATCAAAGCTCAATCTTCTGCTTCATGGTTTTGTTTTTTGCCTTCTCGGTTCAGTTAGTTGCATACCAAGAAGAATGTGCTTTGTTGGCTTTTGCACCCTTGCAAATCGCCCATGTGCTACCAGGGTTCTGAAAGGGGAGGAAAGAATTGTAGTGCTGTTCCCTACCAGGCATGCCATAAGAGGTGATCTAAGAGAGTTGAGCATGGGACTGGCTATCCTGTAATGTAAAATAATAAACCACAAAAACTTCACAAATATGGACAAATCAAAGAAAAGAAAAAAAAGTAAATCTGCTATCCAGGAAAGATAGGGGTCTCTGTCTAAGAGATGCAGTCCGAAGACAGATACAAAGAGTCCGTGTTTGCAGACTCACCTTTTCTCTACCAGGAAATCCTATAGAATTGGCACCCAGAGTATATGTACTCTAAATGAACAAGGAAAAACTGCACAAGTAGCAGCAGAAATGAAAATTACAAAATAGATATTCTAGGAGTGTACAAAACAAGATGGTTGGGAGCTGAAAGGATAAAACTAAACAGAGGGGAGATGATTTTATCATCAGAAACCTGAGCACAATATAGTGAAAAGTAAAGTAAAAAGTAAAGAGCCCTGTCACACCAAGTGGCGTTTAGAGATTATATGGTGTTAGTGACCATAATTTTGACAGACCTTTGGCACATGATTTTTGGGGTAATGTGGTCGGTATTACGCCCGTGCCGCTTTACTTTTAAAAAAAAAATCCAGTACCCATTTAAGACTGGGTGAATCCGGAAGCCGTAGGTCAGGATCTAACCCAACCTCTTGTCCTTTGTAGTCCAGTTCACTAACCACTGAGATATAGCTGCTCCCTACAATATAGTGAAGGTGTGGCTATAATGTTATCGAGGGAAGCACAGAAAACACCGATAGAATTGAAGTAGAAGGGCCAAGACTAATAAAAGCAATATTTAAAACAACAAAAGACAAAATTAAAACAACATATGATCCAAAGCTACACACCTTCTTATGATAAAGAAGATTTAGTTAAAGATGAATTCTGTAAACAGTTGCAAATTCAGATGGATGGAAGATGAGCCAAAGATATTACAATCTTGATGGAAGATGTACAACAGAGGTGAGATGCAGAATAGCTCAGGCTATTTGTACATCCAGACAGCTGAAACAAAAGAATATCAATATAGTGGATAGGCAGCAAGAACCATTGAGGCTCAGTCTGAAAAGTGTTCCTTGTTGCAGTTTCCTCATATTCCAAGTCCAGTTTGCTGCCTGAGCTACTACGTTATTGCTCTGTGCACACCATGAGCTGTGTTTTTCATCCAGATCATGTTTCTGCTTACGATGAATGATGATATCATATGATGGACAGCTCAGCTGCGTTCACTTTCAGTACCGCTTGGCCTTATGTCTTTTGGTGTGTGCTGTAGCTGCTATGATGGGGACTACAGCTGCCTTTCTTTGTTTAAATCCTATATGAGATCGATCTCTCTCTCTCTCTGCGATCAGGACTCAATCAGAGTAGGATTCCAGACTCTCACATGAAGTCAGCTGTCAGGTTAAGTGTGTTGATCGCCCCCCACAGACAGAACATCACAATTAGAGTGCCAGATCCACTCTGACCGAACACACGTTAATACGTTGCACTGTGTTCTGCGCCAGTGGCCCAGTGCATCTGATTTCAGCCAGCATTTTATTCAGGTTTGCTTTCCTTAGCCTTTGATTGTCCACAATCTTCCTGCAAGGCAGCAGATTGTCTTTTCTGTAGGGGGATTCTACCCTTAGATGGTCGGCCCTCCCAGGTTTACGAGCACCATCTGCCCGAGTCACTAGAGGTGACTAACACAGACATGCACACACAAAGATATGAGATGTGACTAACACAGACATGCACACAGCGAAACGAGGCATGACTAACACTGACACACATCAAGATATATGACACATGACTAACATGAACATAAAGATATGACTGACATAGACATGCACACACAAAGATATGACACATGCCTAACATAGACATGCACACAAAGATATGAGATATGACTAACATAGACATGCACACACAAAGATATGAGATGTGACTAACATAGCCATGCACACACAAGGATATGAGATGTGACTAACACAGACATGCACACACAAAGATATGAGATATGACTAACATAAACATGCACACAAAGATATGAGATATCACTAACCCAGACATGCACACATAAAGATATGGCACATGACTAACACAGACACACACTAAGATATGAGATATGACTAAACACAGACACACATAAAAATATGAGACATGATTAACACGACCTCTCAAATATCTATATCAGATGAGTTTTAATTAAGATTATTCCGCTGGTATGAACAGTTGAGCAATTATGGATTTTAATTCGTTTGTAGTGACATCGGGGCCTTCAACTAACCATAACTATAGCCATAGCTCAGGTAAAGGCAGCTTTCCAAAAAAATTAGGAAGATATTGTGCAATCCATTTTGACAATAGAAACAAGAAAAATAGTTCTTAAATGTTATGTAGAGCCAGTCTTAACATATGGGTGTGAATTATCAAGAGACATTATCACCAATGCAAGCAGGCATGGTACTTGATGATGATGATGGGAGATCTAAACGCAAAAGTAGGAACAGACAACCGAGGGTTTGAAGAGATCATGGGAAAACATGGACTTTGAGAAATAAATGAGAATGGAGAGATATTCATGAAATTCTGTGCTCTTAATCAAATGAGCCTAGGAAGAACAATATTCCAATATAAAAGAATACATAAAGCTACATGGGTGCCACCAGATCATAGAACAGAGAATCAAATTGATCACATATGTATTGATAAAAAGTTTAAGTGATATTTACATGATGTAAAATATATAGAGGAGCAGATGTGACTTCAGATCTTCATCTTCTTTTAGCCAAACTTAAACTTAAACTGAAAAAATAAACTACAACACATAAAGGTAGACAGTATTTCAATACAGGGTTTCATAAAGAATTAAAGAGGAATTTGCAGTCACACTATCAAACAAATACCAAGTACTCCAGCAACTAGAAAATACAATAAATGTAGAAGACCATTGTAAACAGGTAAAAGATGTATAGAAGGAGATGTGAAGAAACTCTGGGAAAAAGAGAATGCCAGAATAAGGAATTGATGACGGCAAAGACCCTGGAGAAAATTAAAAAAATAAAGAACAGACATAAAATAAATCAAAATGAGAAGTACTAAAGCAAAAGCACTGGAAACGTACATAGAGGAGATTGAAGAAGTGAGAAGATTAATATTAAAAGGAATAAGAGGAAATATATAGATGAACTAACTAAAGAAGCAGAGAAGGTGGCAAACAAAGGAAATGTGAAAGAACTGTACAACAGCACAAAGAAATTAAGTGGAACATTCAAACAAATCAATGCCTTTATTAAAGATAAGAAAGAAAATACCTGCTTAGCAATATAAGGGAACAAATGAAGAGATGGAAAAAACACTTTGAAGAACTCTCGAACAGACTCGACCCAAAAAACCAGCAGAGGAAGAGTTGCATGTTAACTGTGGAAAGCCAAGTAAGGAAGAAATAGTGAAAGCCATCAAGCTATTAAAAATAGTAATGCTACAGGACCAGATGAAATTCCTTCAGAAGCCATCAAAGCAGATATTGACACCCATACATTACATAAACTATTAGATAAAATACAAGAGAGGGAAGAAATATCTAAAGACTGAAAAGAAAGTTATATGATCAAACTACCTTAAGAAAGGAAGGTTACAGGAGTGCACAATTTTATAGGGTGAAGAAATTATATGCTATTAATGCCAGGAAAAATACTAAGCAGAATCTTTATGGAGAGACTAAAAAGACTATAGAGAAACATTTGAGAGATGAACAAGCTAATTTTAGGAAAAACTGATCATGCACTGATTAAATAACTACTGTGTGTATGATAATTGAAACTTGAAACTACAATCCCCACTTTATATAGATTATGAAAAGGCATTTGATAGTTTGGACATAGGAATGCTTTGGAAGTTCCTGAGTCATTACAGAATTCCCATAAAGTTTAATAACCTGATAAAGACAATGTATGCAGGAATGAAATGCATGGTTGTGCACGAAGGGCAGCTTACAAAAGCATTTGAAATAAGAACAGGGATGCCCTCTATCTCCATTTCTCTTTCTGCTGGTCATAGATTGGATTATGAGAATATCACAGAACAACAGAAATGGAATCTGGTGGTCAATGACCAAGCAACTTGATATTTAGACTTTGCTGATGACATAGCATCAGAGATGGGATTTCTCAGAAGAATGTTGAAAGTTCTCTGGACAGCTAAAAAGACCAATGAGGAAATTCTCAAAGACACCAACACAAAAAGGGAGCTCCTGAAAAACATCAGAAAGAAACAATCATTTTTCTGGCACATCATGAGAAGAGGAAAGTTGGAATACTTGGTTACAACTGACAAAATACAGGGAAAGAGAGATGACAGATGACAAAGAGAGAAAATACTAGATTGCTTGGTGTCATGGCATGGAAAACAGTCAACAACAGAATTGATACGATGCATGGTAGATAGAAGATTGTGGAAGGACATGATCGCCTACGCCAACCGGTGTGGCACATGATGCTGATGATGACATAGCTCTCATATCACATAATCATCAACAGAGGTATACTAAAATGACCATTCTTGATGAGAGATCACAACAGTTGAGGCTGAAAATAAATAGAGATAAGACAACAATTCTGAGAATTAACGCAGTTGACAAAACAACAATAGGAGAAATACCTCAACTAGATGAACAATGTTACATATATCTGGGCAGTAATATAGACAAAGAAGAAGAAGTAGAGAATAATACCCCAAAATAAGGTTACAAAAAGCTAGAGGAGCCTATGTTGCATTAGGAAACATGGAAGTCCAAAGAAATTAGGTTCAATACTAAAATAAACATTTTCAACTCCAATGTTAAGTCAGTCTTATTATATGGCTGTGAAACATGGAGAAAAACAAAATTGGCAGTCATGAAGATACAGACTTTCTATTAATGGATGCTTACGCAGAATAAAAGGATGGAAATGACAGGACAAAATCACTAACATAGAATTATGGAAATGTACCAGTCAAATACCAGTGGATAAAGAGATAAAGCGAAGATGATGGCGCTGGATAGACACACACTGCGGAAGCCAACTGAGACAACAGGCCTTTTTTGGAATCCCCAGGGGAAAAGACAAAGAGGAAGACCAAAGAATTCTTGGAGAAGACAGATAGTAGCAGAGATGAAGATGATGGGGAAGACATGGAATGATCTCTCTCTCTCTCTCTGCGTTCAGGACTCAATCAGAGTAAGGATTCCAGACTCTCATATGAAGTCAGCTGTCAGGCTAAGTGTGTTGATCGCCCCCACAGACAGAACATCACAATTAGAGTCTGTCAGATCCACTCTGACTGAACACCCGTTAATACGTTGCACTGTGTTCTGCGCCAGTGGCCCAGTGCATCCGATTTTAGCCAGCATTTTATTCGGGTTTGCTTTCCCTAGCCTTTGATTGTCCCCAATCTTCCTGCAAGGCAGCAGATTGTCTTTTCTGTAGGGGGATTCTGCCCTTAGATGGTAGGCCCTCCCAGGTTTATGAGCACCATCTGCCCGAGTCACTAGAGGTGACTAACACAGACATGCACACACAAAGATGTGAGATGTGACTAACACAGACACGGACACACAAAGATGTGAGATGTGACTAACACAGACATACACACACAAAGATGTGAGATTAAGAATGATTTTAAAAGAATGGCAAAAAACAGAATGACTTGGAAAGTGTTTGTTGAAGACCTATGCTCCACAGGGAGCTAAAAAGGTAGAAAAGAAGAGACAAAATAAAGATGTTCAAATCCAATGTTAAATCAGTCCTATTATGAGACTGTGAAACATGGAGAACAGCAAAAATGACAACCACAAAGATACTGACCTTCATTAATGGATGCTTGCACAGAATGAAAGGAAGGCAATGACAGGACAAAATCACTAATGTAGAATTATATACCAGTCATACACCAGGGAATTAAGAGATACAATGAAGATGATGGTGCTGGATAGAACA
Source organism: Megaustenia siamemsis (assembly GCA_032433765.1). Taxonomy (NCBI): domain Eukaryota; kingdom Metazoa; phylum Mollusca; class Gastropoda; order Stylommatophora; family Ariophantidae; genus Megaustenia; species Megaustenia siamemsis. Next base: position 96,914,255 of record JAVIAB010000092.1, read on the forward strand.
CATGCTGCATAAGCCAAGTGAGAGTATTTCACAACGCCCTTTTTTGGAATCCCCAGGAGATGAGACAAAGAGGAAGACTAAAATATTCTTGGAGAAGAGCAGAGATGAAAATGATGGGAAAGACATGGAATGATCTTAAAAGAATGACAAGAAATAGAACAGCTTGGAAGGTGTTTGTTCAAGAACTATGCTCCTATGTGAGTTGAAAGGTAGATGAAGAAGAAGAATTATGTCCATTGTATGACCTTTGTGTCAGTGCTAACTTGAAGGTAGCTTAACAATTTTTTTTTCCTGTGGGTGGGAAAATCAAGGAGGTAATGCAGAGCTCTGCACGGTGTGTCTTTTATGCACCTAGGCAGAATGATGTGCATTGAATGATTCTGTATCCTTTCCAGTTTTTCTATTTGCATTCAACTAAAAGTTGTAAAAAAAAAAAGCCAGAAGCTTTTATTAATCACAAAATGCAGTCCCTGGTAACACTGCTAACAGTCTGCTGCTGGTATTACCTACATTTTAGCTAGGCCCTTTCTAGCATTCATAACTACATGAACTATGTGCTTTGTAAAAGCAAGACTCCAATTAAACCACAGTCCTAAGTATTTCATTGTGTTTGTCCTCTCCACAACCTCTAAACATAGACCCATAGATTGGTGTTACACTACATACTTAAGTGGTCAAGTTCTGTTTGTAGTTCTCCAACAGTTTTCTCCTGATCTTTACCCTAATGGTATGCCAAAACATCTTAGGCGTAAAGCATTGTCCTCCCCAGATCAGTGATCTGCTTGCTTGTGATTCTCACAGTGTAGACATTAAATAAATTTTGAGATAATGGTAACCCTGTGGTAGACCAGGGTGTTTTGTTACTGGTTCAAAGGTCCATGTGCCACATTTAAACACAGCCTTTTTCTAATAAGGTAGCAGAGATTCAATTAAAGAAGAATGGGCTGATATTCTAAGATCTTAAATCTGCAATGTGATCATGACGCACGAAAAGACAGATGTATTGACTTCAATAGCTAGCATAAGAGGATGTGAAATTAAGTAAGTAAAGTTTAGAGTAATAAAAAAATATTACTCCGGGAAAAAAGTACCCCTGGCAAAAAGAACTTTGGACTTTTTATATCTCAGAATCTGCTTTTATATATATATATATAGATAGAGCCAGTCTAAACACATGGATGTGAGTCATGGACAATAGGACAACAGACAAGTAAATCACTGGAGTCTGTAGAAATGTGGTTTTACAGAAGAATATTGAGAATACCATGGACAGCTAAGAAGAGTAATGAAGAGGTTCTGATAGAGGTCAAAGCAAAAAGAGAGCTAATTTCCAATGTTAGGAAGAGACAATCATCATTTTTTGGCCATGTAATGAGAAAAGAACAACTGGAATATATTGTACAACTGGAAAAATTGAGGGACGAAGAGATATAGGGAAGCAAAGAGAAAAAAATAACAGACAGCTTAAGAGAATGGCTTGGCAGAAGGTCAACAACAGAAATGATAAATAGCTGCCGAGATCGAAAGTTGTGGAGAGACATGATCACCTACGCCACTAGGCCCGGTACTTGATGATGATGATGATATAGATAGAGATATATAGAGACAGAGAGAGAGAAAGAATTTATTAGATGATTACTGAAGAAATGAAAAAGCATCACAAGGTGCAAAACACAAGACAATGATACAACTCAGTATATGAAAACATGTAAGAGAGGAAAAACTTAAATGAAACTGCTTGGAAATAACATAGTCTTCTTCTTCCTCTTTCCTTCCTCATCTGCCTTTCAGCGTCGAGGGGAGATATAATATGCGGTCTTTTGCTATTCTGTTCGCCTCTGCCGCTGTTATGTTTCCTAGTGCTTCTAATATTCCATTGACCCATCTTTTTCACGGTCGACCCTTGTTCTCACAACGTTTGTTGAAGGCTCGTTGTGTTGTGTTTTGTTCTTTCTGCCTTGTCACGTGACCAACCATTTTATCTTTGGTTTCCTTTATATTCTATGGCGGGGGCTATTCCTAGCTTTTTTCTCAGTTTTTCATTTCTGATCTTGTCTCTCAGACTGTTTCCTGTCATTCGTCTAACACATTTCATCTCTGTAGAGGTTATTTTTCTTATTGTTCTTCCTTGCATCTAGGGTCCATGTCTGGCATTGGTAGCACAACGTTGGGATGAAGATTGTATTGTAGAATGCTTGTTTTACCTCCAGAGTTATTTCCTTGTTGGACAATAGTGGTGATAACTGTCCAATGATTTGACAAGCTTTGTTGCATATTGATTCTATCTCTGCTGTTTGAGAATTATCGTTTGTCATTAGACTTCCTAGGTATTTGAATTCCTCTACTTGTTTTAGTTGTCTGCCTTCTATAGTTATGTTGATGTTCTGTTTATTTTTGGTGACATTCATGACTTCTGTTTTGTGATGTTGATTTTCATGTTGTATTTTGTGCCTGAGATGTTGAGTTTGTTTAAGTGTTCTTGTAGGTCTTCTATTTTTTCATGTATTAGTGCCTGGTCATCTGCAAATAAAAGCTCGTTGATCTCCTCTGTCTCTGATGGGTTGGCTAGCTTGCATATATGGTCCATGTATGTAATAAACAGTATAGTACAAGGGGGATAGTACAAAAACATAGTATATCTATATAATAATCAGATAATTTTGGACTTGTTCTTGTGTCATTGCTATTTAAAGTTTGGATGGAATATGAACAAAATGACATTTCCTTGTGTTAAATTAATAAAACTATGTAAAGAACAAATGATCATTTATGACTGTAATTTAAATTGTGCGTTCTGTTCAGAAGTGTATTTTCTAATGATGACCAATATAAGAAAATGTTCAAATTGATATTCAGCATTTATTTTTCATTAACAATAAAAAAAAAATCTTAAGCATACAAACCTTTAATAGAGCATTTAATGAACTATGTGCTAGGTCATGTGGAATTGCTACCATGGATGTGAGATATTTCACTCTGAATATTTTGTTGCATTTTATAAGTCTTTCAGCTGTGTTCATTCATTATATATATTTATTACAGTCCTCAAATCTGTGTGCCTAATTAATGTCACCACAGTAAATACAAGTATGTACCAGTTTAGCTGAATACATTAATCACTATATATTTTCATACTTGTATTATTTTTTGTCATCTTCTTCCTTACATCTTGCATCTTCTATCACACTCACTTAGTGTATAATCTATGGTACTATCTTATCAATTTTCTTGTGACTTTATAATTTTATGTTTGCAAATCTAGCTGTAATGAGATTTCTGAATCTAAAATAAAACTTATATGCTCTTAAGGACTAGATGTTAAAAGAGAAAATTATGAATGATAGATATTCTTTAAGATATTTTGTTATATTATGCTGAAGTACCTAAATCAGCTATAACATTTGATTATGTATTTGGAGGTCCACAGCCTGCATGAGCAAGAACAGTAACAATTGCTGGAGGTTCGCCCTGGCCATGATCTTGATCACGCTGACACCTCTCCTTGCCTTTTGTATGACATTGTTCACGTATTGATTGAAAGAAAGGGACCTGTCATGTTATTCCCAAATACTTAATAATCGGATTCCTCACAATAGTTACACCATTGAACTTTATGACGATGGAGGTGATGGCAGTGACCAGGGCATTCATCTAGATAGAGTCACAAGACTACACCCATGCCTGTATACTGAGTGATTCGATGAGTATGATAAAAAAAGTGGAGGCAGGCTCTGTATGCATGCAATGGTTACAGTCAAATGCAGAAGTCAAAAATACAAAAGGGAACCTTTGTATACCCAAGACATGCGGGAGTACAGGGAAATGGAAGAGCGGACAGGTTGGCTAGCTGCACTATTGTTGAGGGCAGTCAACCAATGGATCTGGCGGACATCATCAGTGCCCTCGGAGATGTGGGAAGGGCACAGGACTTCGACAACCATGAGTCCATGTCACTACTTCGGATGAAAGAGATGGGAGTTAAGATGGGCACAGCCAAAAACGAGAAACTTAGTGGGTGTGTGAGAAGACTTATCAACCAACACAGAAATGGATCATTAGTCACTGGACACTGCGGGACTTGCTGAGGAGGGGACCTGAGCACCTATGGACATGTTTGGAGAGCAAAGATGAGGACCTGCCAATAACTTTATGACTCAGAGGATGTTTTTAACTATTCTGTTGTTTAGAGAACACCACATAACAGAAGCCTTGTTTGGGTTAGTGAGTTCTTTGTAGTTATCTGACCACGCCTTCTTGCAATTGCCTAGCCATTTTTGTCCTGTCATGACTGTGTATGTACATCATAATGTCATCTGCAAAAGCGAGAGTGTGACCCAGTCCAACACTGTTTAGTTGCACCTCTAGGGCAGGGTATATATTGAACAAAACAGGTGATAACGGTGATTCTTGAGGCAGCCCCAGTCATACATATCTCGGCTCAGATGTCCAGTACCAATATAAGGCCGACATCTGCCCTACAGGCAGTTCTCAAATGCACCAGAGATACACCTGTCCGTTCAGTGAGGTACTTACTTGACTTACCAAGTATTAGAGTGCGACATAGATCTTTTCAGGTCTGGGCTTATTTGAACGTGGTAAGGTACATGAATCATTCCTTACATTTTGAATTAGCTGCAACCTAAGGCTGGTGCCTAAGGCATGGAAAATCCTGGATGGCCAAGGTGGAGGAGTCAATAAGGAGAGTATGTGATTTGAATGACATTAGGGCTTGCAAGGATTGGATAGAAGTAACAGCGAAGAAAAAGAGGGTAACAAAGTAATCATTCAGTTCGGCAAGGAGTGTCACAATTGGACTTATGGAGCTACCAAGGCCGTAACAAGGGAATCCTTCGAAAAAGTGTCATCACCTCAGGATCCGATCATCTACATAGATGGTTCTGTATCCTGACCCAGCACAGCGGTTGAGGTTTTGTGGCATACCAACATGACAGAGAAGTTGCTAGAGAATCTGGCAAGTGTAGTATTACAGTGTACAGCATGCGAATGGAGATAGATTCTGTAGCAACGATGATAATATGGTTGGTTACACAGAACATGGATCATCCAGTCATGGTTACTGACTCACAAAGTATGCTACAGAAGATTGATAGACAATGTCTGTAGTAGCAGAGGATGCAGCTCTTGGATGCCTCTAAAGTGAACGTGTTAACCTTGGCATCCAGGGCACGCTGGTGTACATGGTAATGAAATAGTTGATAAGCTCGCTGGTAGCTCTGGCACTGAGTGTTGCCTTACAAAGAGGACATCACCAAGTTTGTTCTTTATTCCTTAAGAGAAGAGAAGGAGAATGGGTGGGACAATGATGTATATATTGAGAGACTGAGGAGTCTAAAGGTGGAAAAGGGATCTAGTCAATCTGGAGTAAGTAAAAAAAAGTAAAGTGCCCCCATCACGCCAAGTGGCATATAGGGAATATGGTGTTAGTGACCATCAATTCTACAGACCTTCGGCACATGATTTTTGGGGTAATGTGGTCGGTATTACGCCCGTGCCGCTTTACTTTCCCAGAAAAAAATCCGGTACCCATTAAAGGCTGGGTGAACCTGGAAGCCGTCGGT